>JAYMGU010000197.1:0-15000 GCA_036178185.1 Liparis tanakae
CAATCGAACAGTGAAAAAAATTTGTCAGAGTGGGTGAACCACGCCCAGTGGAGACTGGCACTGAACAGGCTTCTGACCGCCAGCCATCCTGAGTCTGAAATTGGAGGAATCTGTGGAAACCATAGTAGATTATATAGATCTTAGAGAAAAAGTATTGTTTCCAATTCTAATACAAGACAGAAAGTAAAAGTCTGCATTCATCATCCAATCCCAAAGTGTTCCACTCTCTGTCAATACTAATTCTTTGTGTATCAAGAGTCTTTGTCTCAGTTTCATTCAAAGTAAGAAGCATGCACTAGGCTTCCATTTCTCTTTCAGAATGAGGAGTCTTTCTCCCCTAGCGATCCTCTATTCTTGATGACACGAAAGTACATTGTCTGACATTTACTTATGGATTCAAAACAGGTTCCACTCGAGATTTGAACTCAGATCACTGGATTCAGAGTCCAGAGTGCTAACTGGCATTACACCATGGAACCACTACGATGAGGTTTGGTAGATATTTCTGTGATATGCCATCAGCATGTATTTTATCTTGCTGACAAGGAAGAGAAGGCATACAACAAAAAACCAATGACAAAGAAGCTTATAAGACAAAGTGAATGCCTGCTAATTTGATTTTTTTTTGTATTAAACTCTGTAGAATAACAAAGGATCTGGGGAAGGGTAAGGAAGACTTATTACAAACAAATTCAAGCATCGAACCAGTGAAAGTACAATTTGTCAGAAGTGGATTCGAATCCCACGCCTCCAGTGGAGACTGCAACTCCGAACGAGCGCCTTTAGACCACTTCTGGCCATCCTGACTTTGAAATTGAATGAATCTGTGGAAACCATAGTAGATTATAGATCTTGAGAGAAAGTCTTGTTTCCAATTCTAATACAAGACAGAAAGTAAAGTCTGCATTCATCATCCAATCCCAAAGTGTTCCACTTCATGTCAATACTAATTTTTGTGGTCAAGAGTCTTGTCTCAGTTTCATTCCAAAGTAAGAAGCATGCACTAGGCTCATTTCTTTTCAGAATGAGGAGTCTTTCTCCTACGATCCTCTATTCTTGATGACACTAGTACATTGTCTGACATTTACTATGGATTCAAAACAGGTTCCACTGAGATTTGAACTCAGATCACTGGGATTCAGAGTCCAGAGTGCTAACCATTACACCATGGAACCACTATATGAGGTTTGGTAGATATTTCTGTGATATGCCATCAGCATGTATTTTGTCTCGGCCGCGAGAAGGCAGAGGAAGGGATACAACAAGACCAACGACAAAGGGGCGTAGAAGACAAAGTGAATGCTTAAGCTAATTTTTTTTTTATTAAACTCTGTAGAATAACAAAGGATCTGGGGAAGGGTAAGGAAGACTTATTACAAACAAATTCAAGTATCGAACCAGTGAAAAGACAATTTGTCAGAAGTGGGATTCGAACACACGCCTCCAGTGGAGACTGTGACCTGAAAGCAGCGCCTTAGACCGCTCGGCCATCCTGACTTTGAAATTGAGTGACTCTGTGGAAACCATAGTAGATTATAGATCTTAGAGAAAAGTATTGTTTCCAATTCTAATACAAGACAGAAAATAAAGTCTGAATTCATCATCCAATCCCAAAGTGTTTCACTTCATGTCAATACTAATTTTGTGGTCAAGAGTCTTGTCTCAGTTTCATTCAAAGTAAGAAGCATGCACTAGGCTCATTTCTTTTCAGAATGAGGAGTCTTTCTCCTACGCATCCTCTATTCCTGATGACACGAGTACATTGTCTGACATTTAATATGAATTCAAAATAGGTTCCACTGAGATTTGAACTCAGATCACTGGATTCAGAGTCCAGAGTGCAACCATTACACCATGGAACCACTACATGAGGTTTGGTAGATATTTCTGTGATATGCCATCAGCATGTATTTTATCTTTGCCGACAAGGAAGAGGAAGGCATACAACATAACCAATGACAAAGAAGCTTACAAGACAAAGTGAATGCTTCAGCTAATTAATTTTTTTATTAAACTCTGTAGAATAACAAAGGATCTGGGGAAGGGTAAGGAAGACTTATTACAAAACAAATTCAAGCATCGAACCAGTGAAAAGACAATTTGTCAGAAGTGTGATTCAACCCACGCCCAGTGGAGACTGCACCTGAACGCAGCGCCTAGACGCCGGCCATCCTGACTTTGAAATTGAATGAATCTGTGGAAACCATAGTAGATTATAGATCTTAGAGAAAGTCATGTTTCCAACTCTTATTCAAGACAGAAAGTTAAGTCTGCAATCGTCATCCAACCCCAAAGTGTACCACTTCATGTCAATACTAATCTCTTTTTGTGGTCAAGAGTCTTGTCTCAGTTTCATTCAAAGTAAGAAGCATGCACTAGGCTCATTTCTTTCAGAATGAGGAGTCTTTCTCTCCTACAGCATCCTCTTTTCTTGATGACACGAAAGTAACATTGGTTCGACATTTACTATGGATTCAAAACAGGTTCCACTGAGATTTGAACTCAGATCACTGGATTCAGAGTCCAGAGTGCTAACCATTACACCATTAAGCGGAACCACTACATGAGGTTTGGTAGATATTTCTGTGATATGCCATCAGCATGTATTTTATCTTTGCCGGACAAGGAAGAGGAAGGCATACAACAAAACCAATGACAAAGAAGCTTATAAGACAAAGTGAATGCTTGAGCTAATTTTTTTTTTTATTAAACTCTAGAATAACAAAGGATCTGGGGGAAGGGTAAGGAAGACTTATTACATAAACAAATCCAAGCATCGAACCAGTGACAAAGACATTTTGTCAGAAGTGGATTCAACCCACGCCTCCAGTGGGAGACTGGCAACCCTGAACGCAGCACCTTAGAACCACTCGGCCATATCCTGACTTTGGAATTGAATGAACTTGTGAAACTATAGTAGATTATAGATCTTTAGAGAAAAAGTCTTGTTTCCACCCTAATACAAGATAAGAAAGTAAAGTCTGTATTCATCATCCAATCCCCCAAAGTGTTCCACTCTGTATGTCAATAATTCAATTCTTTTGTAGGTCAAGAGTCTTGTCTCAGTTTCATTCAAAGCAAGAAGATGCACTAGGCTCACTCTTTCTTTCAGAATGAGGAGCTCTTTTCTCCTGCCAATCCTCTTTTCTTGATGACACAAGTAGGCATTGTCTTGACATTTACTATGGATTCCAAAACAGGTTCCACTGAGATTTGAAATCAAATCACTGGATTCAGAGGAGTCCAGAGTGCTAACCATTAACAAGCCATAGAACCACTACATGAGATTTTGGTAGATATTTCTGTGATATATGCCATCAGCATGTATTTTATCTTTACTGGGACAAGGAAGAGGAAGGCATACAACAGAAAACCAATGACAAAGAAGCTATAAGACAAAGTGAATGCTTGCTTAATTAATTTTTTTATTAAACTCTGTCAAAAAACAAAGCATCTTGGGAAGGGTAAGGAAGACTTATTACAAGCAAATTCAAGCATCGAACCAGTGAAAAGATAAGTTGTCAGAAGTGGGATTAGAACCCAAGCCCAGTGGAGATCAAGTACCTGAACGCAGCTTCTTTAGACCGATCGGCCATCCTGACTCTGAAAGTGAATGAATCTGTGGAAACCATAGTAGATTATAGATCTTAGTCAAAAGTCTTGTTTCCAATTCTAATACAAGACAGAAAGTAAAGTCTGCATTCATCATCCAATCCCAAAGTGTTCCACTTCATGTCAATACTAATTTTTGTGTCAAGAGTCTTGTCTCAGTTTCATTCAAAGTGAAGAAGCATGCACTAGGCTACCATTTCCTTTCAGAATGAGGGAGTCTTTTCTCCTGCCTGATCCTTCTATTCTTGATGACATATCAGAGCATACATTGTCTGACATTTACTATGGATTCAAAACAGGTTCCACTGAGATTTTGAACTCAGATCACTGTATTCAGAGTCCAGAGTGCTAAATCCATTACACCATGGAACCACTACATGAGGTTTGGTAGATATTTCAGATATGCCATCAGCATGTATTTTATCTTTGCCGTGATGAAAGAGGAAGGCATAACAAAAGCAATGACAAAGAAGCTTATAAGACAAAGTGAATGCTTCAAGTTAATTTTTTTTTATTAAACCTCAGAATAAATAAAGGATTCGTAAGTGCGGGCGAAGACTTATTACAAACAAATTCAAGCATCAACCAGTGAAAAGACATTTTGCTTCAGAAGTGATCGAACTCACGCCCAGTGGAGACTGCACTCGAACGCAGCGCCTTAGACCGCTCGGCCATCCTTGGATATTTTTATTATAATTGAATGAATCTGTGGAAACCAAGTAGTAGATTATAGATCTTTAGAGAAAGTTTTTACCTCACCCCAATACAAGACAGAAAGTAAAAAGTCTGCATTCATCATCCAATTCCAAAGCAGTTCCACTTCATGTCAATACTAATTCTTTGTGGTCAAGAGTCTTGTCTCAGTTTATTCAAAGTAAGAAGATGTACTAGGTTCATTTCTTTTCAGAATGAGAGTTTTCCACATCTCTTATTCTGATGACACTATACACGTCTTGTATTTACGGTGGATTCAAACAGGTTCCACTGAGCTTAGAACTCAGATCACTGAATTCAGAGTCCAGAGGCTAAACTATTGCACTCCAGCGGAACCACTTGATGAGGTTTGGTAGATATTTCTGTGATATGCCATCAGCATGTATTTTATCTTGCTGGAAGAGGAAGTATACAAATCTAATGACAAAGAAGCTACAAGACAAAGTGAATGCTTCAAGCTAATTATTTTTTATTAAACTCTGTAGAATACAAACATCTTTAAAGGGTATACACTTATTACAAAAACAAATCAAGCATCTAACCTATGAAAAAAAAAAATTGTCAGAAGTGTGATTCGAACCTGACGCCCAGGTGGAGATCATGACCTGAAACTAAGTTTCACCGCTGGCTATCCTGACTTTTGAAATTGAATGAATCAGAACCAGTAGTAGATTATAGATTCAGAGAAAAGTATTGCTTCCCACCCTAATACAAGACAGAAAAGCAAAAGTCTGCATTCATTGTATCCAATCCCAAAGTGTTCCACTTCATGTCAATACTAATTTTTGTGGTCAAGAGTCTTGTCTCAGTTTCATTCAAAGTAAGAAGCATGCACTAGGCTCATTTCTTTCAGAATGAGGAGTCTTTCTCCTACGCATCCTCTATTCTGATGACACGAGTACATTGTCTGACATTTACTATGGATTCAAAACATTCCCCTGAAAAAACAAATCATGTTCAGAGTAAAATTTAACATTAACCATAGAACCATACATGAGGTTGGTAAGAAGTTTGAATCCATCACATGATTTTATCTTGCTGACAGGAAGAGAAGCATCAAAACCCCAAAGAAAAACTAACAAGTGAATGCTTCGCAAATTTAATTTTTTTTTAAATTTTGTAAAACAAAGATTTGGGAAGAAAAGCTTATTTCCCAAAATTTAAGCAAGAACAGTGAAAAAAAGTTGTCGAAATTATTAACTCAAGCTCCATAGACTGCACCTTCGATGGGCCTTTGCCATTTCCCATCTGATTTGAAAAGAATGATCTTGGGAAACCCTAGTAGATTAAATCTTAGAATCCTTCAATCCAATACAAGACAGAAGTAAAATCTGCATTCACTCCAACCAAGTTTAAATCATGTATACTAATTCTTGTGGGCAAAGTTTTTCATTTCATAAAGTAAGAAGCATGCACAAGCTCATTTCTTTCAGAATGAAGCTTTCCCAAAAACTTATTTTATGACACAAGTACATGTCGAATTTTTAAAGGGTTAAAATTCATGAATTGAACTCAGGATAATTCAGAGTCGAGGGAACCATAACCATTGAACCCCTACATGAGGGTAGAATTCTGGATTTGCCACAGCTGTTTATCTTGCCGACAAGGAAGAGGGAAGCATACTAAAACATGCAAAGAAGCTTCAAGAAAATGAAGCTTAAGCTAATTTTTTTTATTAAAATCTTTTTAAAAAAAAGATCGGAAAGGGTAAGAAAACTTATTACACAATTCAAGAGAACATGAAAAACAATTTTCGGGAAATGAGGGGTCTGCCCACGCATATTAGCTGGGTGAAACCCCGCCAGGACGCTGCCATCTTACTTGGAAATTAAGGTTTCCCGACCTTTATAGATTATAGATCTTAGTCAAGTCTTGTTTTCCATTCAAAGACAGAAAGTAGAGTCTGATTCATATCCAATCAAAGTTTCACTTCATGTCGATAATAACTTGGGTCAAATCTTGTTCAAAATTTATTAAGAAAAGAAGCACAAGCTATTTTAAATGAAGATCTTTTCCAGATCTCATCTTGGAAGAAGTAATTTTAATTTTAAATTTAAAAAAAGGTCTATGAGTTGAACTCAACACGATTCAAGTAGATGCTAACCATTAGGACCACTTTTGAGTTTGGTAATATTCTGTGGAAAGCCATCAGCTAATTTTATCTTGCCAAAGAAGAGGGAACACAACAAAAAATAAAGAACTAAGCAAAAATGTTCTTCCGTAATAATTTTTTATTTAAAAAATAAAAACAAAGATCTTAAAAGGGGAAGAAGCATGTACAAACAATTCTGGTCGAAAGTGAAAGCATTTTCAGAGTTTGATCGCCCAGTCCCGTGGAGACTGGGCGACGCTTCTAGACGCTCTCCATCCTGATTGAAAGTGAATATCTGTGGAACCATAGTGATTTAGATTTGTAAAGTCTTGTTTCACTAATACAGACGAAAGTAAGGGCAACATATCAACCAAAGGCACTTATGTCAAAATAATTCTTGTGGCAAGAGTCTGTTATTTCTTAAAGTAAGAAAATGACAGGTCATTTTCCCGAAGAGGAAACTTTTCCCACAAAATTTTTCCCTTTAACAGAAATACATTGTCTAATACTAGGATTAAAGGCCATGAGATTTAATCCCGATCACGGTTCAGACCAGGAAAAAATTCACCATGGAACCACCATGGGTTGAGAATTTCGTGATCCATCGAGTATTTATCTTGGGACAAGAGAAAGATCACAAAACTCAAATTTCAAGACAAAGTAAGTCGCATTATTTTTATAAATTTAATCAAGTCTGGGAAAAGGGGAAAACTTTCCAATTCACAAGAAGGAAAGCATTTTCAGAATGGATCCCACGCCTCTGATGCACGACAGCTTAAGTACCACGGTTAATGAGATTTGGAACTAGATATGATCAGTCAAAGTTTTTCCATTCATAAACAAATAAAATTCATTTCTAATCCAAGTGTTATCTGCAAAAGGGAAGGCTTTCACATCAAAGTAAGAAAAATGATGGCCATTTTTTTAAATGGAGTTTCCCAGATCTTTTGAGACTGCACATTCAGATCAACAGTAAGATTTTCAGATGATAATCCAGAGTGAACTTCACGGGGGGGGGGGGGGGGGGGGGGGGGGGGGGGGGGGGGGGGGGGGGGGGGGGGGGGGGGGGGGGGGGGGGGGGGGGGGGGGGGGGGGGGGGGGGGGGGGGGGGGGGGGGGGGGGGGGGGGGGGGGGGGGGGGGGGGGGGGGGGGGGGGGGGGGGGGGGGGGGGGGGGGGGGGGCGGGGGGGGGGGGGGGGGGGGGGGGGGGGGGGGGGGGGGGGGGGGGGGGGGGGGGGGGGGGGGGGGGGGGGGGGGGGGGGGGGGGGGGGGGGGGGGGGGGGGGGGGGGGGGGGGGGGGGGGGGGGGGGGGGGGGGGGGGGGGGGGGGGGGGGGGGGGGGGGGGGGGGGGGGGGGGGGGGGGGGGGGGGGGGGGGGGGGGGGGGGGGGGGGGGGGGGGGGGGGGGGGGGGGGGGGGGGGGGGGGGGGGGGGGGGGGGGGGGGGGGGGGGGGGGGGGGGGGGGGGGGGGGGGGGGGGGGGGGGGGGGGGGGGGGGGGGGGGGGGGGGGGGGGGGGGGGGGGGGGGGGGGGGGGGGGGGGGGGGGGGGGGGGGGGGGGGGGGGGGGGGGGGGGGGGGGGGGGGGGGGGGGGGGGGGGGGGGGGGGGGGGGGGGGGGGGGGGGGGGGGGGGGGGGGGGGGGGGGGGGGGGGGGGGGGGGGGGGGGGGGGGGGGGGGGGGGGGGGGGGGGGGGGGGGGGGGGGGGGGGGGGGGGGGGGGGGGGGGGGGGGGGGGGGGGGGGGGGGGGGGGGGGGGGGGGGGGGGGGGGGGGGGGGGGGGGGGGGGGGGGGGGGGGGGGGGGGGGGGGGGGGGGGGGGGGGGGGGGGGGGGGGGGGGGGGGGGGGGGGGGGGGGGGGGGGGGGGGGGGGGGGGGGGGGGGGGAACGCACCGCGCCTTAGACCACTCGGCCATCCTGACTTTGAAATTGAATGAATCTGTGGAAACCATAGTAGATTATAGATCTTAGAGAAAAGTCTTGTTTCCAATTCTAATACAAGACAGAAAGTAAAGTCTGCATTCATCATCCAATCCCAAAGTGTTCCACTTCATGTCAATACTAATTTTTGTGGTCAAGAGTCTTGTCTCAGTTTCATTCAAAGAAAGAAGCATGCACTAGGCACATATGTTTCAGAAAGAGGAGTCTTTCTCCACGATCCTCTATTCTTGATGACACGAGTACATTGTCTGACATTTACTATGGATTCAAAACAGGTTCCACTGAGATTTGAACTCAGATCACTGGATTCAGAGTCCAGAGTGCTAACCATTACACCATGGAACCACTACATGAGGTTTGGTAGATATTTCTGTGATATGCCATCAGCATGTATTTTATCTTTGCCGACACAAGGAAGAGGAAGGCAGACAACAAAACCAATGACAAAGAAGCTTACAAGACAAAGTGAATGCTTCAAGCTAATTTTTTTTTTATTAAACTCTGTAGAATAACAAAGGATCTGGGGAAGGGTCAGGAAGACTTATTACAAACAAATTCAAGCATCGAACCAGTGAAAAAATTTGTCAGAAGTGGATTCGAACCCACGCCCAGTGGAGACTGCACCTGAACGCAGCGCCTTAGACCGCTCGCCATCCTGACTTTGAAATTGAATGAATCTGTGGAAACCATAGTAGATTATAGATCTTAGAGAAAAGTCTTGTTTCCAATTCTAATACAAGACAGAAAGTAAAGTCTGCATTCATCATCCAATCCCAAAGTGTTCCACTTCATGTCAATACTAATTCTTTGTGGTCAAGAGTCTTGTCTCAGTTTCATTCAAAGTAAGAAGCATGCACTAGGCTCATTTCTTTCAGAATGAGGAGTCTTCCCCCTACGATCCTCTATTCTTGATGACACGAGTACATTGTCTGACATTTACTATGGATTCAAAACAGGTTCCACTGAGATTTGAACTCAGATCACTGGATTCAGAGTCCAGAGTGCTAACCATTACACCATGGAACCACTACATGAGGTTTGGTAGATATTTCTGTGATATGCCATCAGCATGTATTTTATCTTTGCCGACAAGGAAGAGGAAGGCATACAACAAAACCAATGACAAAGAAGCTATAAGACAAAGTGAATGCTTCAAGCTAATTTTTTTTTTTATTAAACTCTGTAGAATAACAAAGGATCTGGGGAAGGGTAAGGAAGACTTATTACAAACAAATTCAAGCATCGAACCAGTGAAAAGACAATTTGTCAGAAGTGGATTCGAACCCACGCCTCCAGTGGAGACTGCACCTGAACGCGTAGCCTTAGACCGCTCGGCCATCCTGACTTTGAAATTGAATGAATCTGTGGAAACCATAGTAGATTATAGATCTTAGAGAAAAGTCTTGTTTCCAATTCTAATACAAGACAGAAAGTAAAGTCTGCATTCATCATCCAATCCCAAAGTGTTCCACTTCATGTCAATACTAATTTTTGTGGTCAAGAGTCTTGTCTCAGTTTCATTCAAAGTAAGAAGCATGCACTAGGCTCATTTCTTTCAGAATGAGGAGTCTTTTCTCCACGATCCTCTATTCTTGATGACACGAGTACATTGTCTGACATTTACTATGGATTCAAAACAGGTTCCACTGAGATTTGAACTCAGATCACTGGATTCAGAGTCCAGAGTGCTAACCATTACACCATGGAACCACTACATGAGGTTTGGTAGATATTTCTGTGATATGCCATCAGCATGTATTTTATCTTTACGGAAGCAAGGAAGAGGAAGGCATACAACAAAACCAATGACAAAGAAGCTTACAAGACAAAGTGAATGCTTCAAGCTAATTAATTTTTTTATTAAACTCTGTAGAATAACAAAGGATCTTGGGAAGGGTAAGGAAGACTTATTACAAAACAAATTCAAGCATCGAACCAGTGAAAAGACAATTTGTCAGAAGTGGATTCGAACCACGCTCCAGTGGAGACTGCGACCTGAACGCAGCGCCTAGACCGCTCGGCCATCCTGACTTTGAAATTGAATCAATCTGTGGAAACCATAGTAGATTATAGATCTTAGTCAAAAGTCTTGTTTCCAATTCTAATACAAGACAGAAAGTAAAGTCTGCATTCATCATCCAATCCCAAAGTGTTCCACTTCATGTCAATACTAATTTTTGTGGTCAAGAGTCTTGTCTCAGTTTCATTCAAAGTAAGAAGCATGCACTAGGCTCATTTCTTTCAGAATGAGGAGTCTTTCTCCTACGATCCTCTATTCTTGATGACACGAGTACATTGTCTGACATTTACTATGGATTCAAAACAGGTTCCACTGAGATTTGAACTCAGATCACTGGATTCAGAGTCCAGAGTGCTAACCATTACACCATGGAACCACTACATGAGGTTTGGTAGATATTTCTGTGATATGCCATCAGCATGTATTTTATCTTTGCCGACAAGGAAGAGGAAGGCATACAACAAAACCAATGACAAAGAAGCTTACAAGACAAAGTGAATGCTTCAAGCTATTTTTTTTTTATTAAACCCTGTAGAATAACAAAGGATCTGGGGAAGGGTAAGGAAGACTTATTACAAACAAATTCAAGCATCGAACCAGTGAAAAAGACAATTTGTCAGAAGTGGATTCGAACCCACGCCCAGTGGAGACTGCGACCTGAACGCAGCGCCTTAGACCGCTGGCCATCCTGACTTTGAAATTGAATGAATCTGTGGAAACCATAGTAGATTATAGATCTTAGTCAGAAAAGTCTTGTTTCCAATTCTAATACAAGACAGAAAGTAAAGTCTGCATTCATCATCCAATCCCAAAGTGTTCCACTTCATGTCAATACTAATTCTTTTGGTCAAGAGTCTTGTCTCAGTTTCATTCAAAGTAAGAAGCATGCACTAGGCTCATTTCTTTCAGAATGAGGAGTCTTTCTCCTACGATCCTCTATTCTTGATGACACGAGTACATTGTCTGACATTTACTATGGATTCAAAACAGGTTCCACTGAGATTTGAACTCAGATCACTGGATTCAGAGTCCAGAGTGCTAACCATTACACCATGGAACCACTACATGAGGTTTGGTAGATATTTCTGTGATATGCCATCAGCATGTATTTTATCTTTGCCGACAAGGTAGAGGAAGGCATACAACAAAACCAATGACAAAGAAGCTTACAAGACAAAGTGAATGCTTCAAGCTAATTATTTTTTTTTATTAAACTCTGTAGAATAACAAAGGATCTGGGGAAGGGTAAGGAAGACTTATTAAAAAACAAATTCAAGCATCGAACCAGTGAAAAAGACAATTTGTCAGAAGTGGATTCGAACCCACGCCTCCAGTGGAGACTGCGACCTGAACGCAGCGCCTTAGACCGCTGCCATCCTGACTTTGAAATTGAATGAATCTGTGGAAACCATAGTAGATTATAGATCTTAGAGTCAAAAAGTCTTGTTTCCAATTCTAATACAAGACAGAAAGTAAAGTCTGCATTCATCATCCAATCCCAAAGTGTTCCACTTCATGTCAATACTAATTCTTTGTGGTCAAGAGTCTTGTCTCAGTTTCATTCAAAGTAAGAAGCATGCACTAGGCTCATTTCTTTCAGAATGAGGAGTCTTTTCTCCTACGATCCTCTATTCTTGATGACACGAGTACATTGTCTGACATTTACTATGGATTCAAAACAGGTTCCACTGAGATTTGAACTCAGATCACTGGATTCAGAGTCCAGAGTGCTAACCATTACACCATGGAACCACTACATGAGGTTTGGTAGATATTTCTGTGATATGCCATCAGCATGTATTTTATCTTTGCCGGGACAAGGAAGAGGAAGGCATACAACAAAACCAATGACAAAGAAGCTTACAAGACAAAGTGAATGCTTCAAGCTAATTTTTTTTTTTTATTAAACTCTGTAGAATAACAAAGGATCTGGGGAAGGGTAAGGAAGACTTATTACAAACAAATTCAAGCATCGAACCAGTGAAAAAGACAATTTGTCAGAAGTGGGATTCGAACCCACGCCTCCAGTGGAGACTGCGACCTGAACGCAGCGCCTTAGACCGCTCGGCCATCCTGACTTTGAAATTGAAGGAATCTGTGGAAACCATAGTAGATTATAGATCTTAGTCAAAAGTCTTGTTTCCAATTCTAATACAAGACAGAAAGTAAAGTCTGCATTCATCATCCAATCCCAAAGTGTTCCACTTCATGTCAATACTAATTCTTTGTGGTCAAGAGTCTTGTCTCAGTTTCATTCAAAGTAAGAAGCATGCACTAGGCTCATTTCTTTCAGAATGAGGAGTCTTTCTCTACTACGATCCTCTATTCTTGATGACACGAGTACATTGTCTGACATTTACTATGGATTCAAAACAGGTTCCACTGAGATTTGAACTCAGATGACTGGATTCAGAGTCCAGAGTGCTAACCATTACACCATGGAACCACTACATGAGGTTTGGTAGATATTTCTGTGATATGCCATCAGCATGTATTTTATCTTTGCCGACAAGGAAGAGGAAGGCATACAACAAAAACCAATGACAAAGAAGCTTACAAGACAAAGTGAATGCTTCAAGCTAATTAATTTTTTTTATTAAACTCTGTAGAATAACAAAGGATCTGGGAAGGGTAAGGAAGACTTATTACAAACAAATTCAAGCATCGAACCAGTGAAAAGACAATTTGTCAGAAGTGGATTCGAACCCACGCCTACAGTGGAGACTGCGACCTGAACGCAGCGCCTTAGACCGCCCGGCCATCCTGACTTTGAAATTGAATGAATCTGTGGAAACCATAGTAGATTATAGATCTTAGAGAAAAGTCTTGTTTCCAATTCTAATACAAGACAGAAAGTAAAGTCTGCATTCATCATCCAATCCCAAAGTGTTCCACTTCATGTCAATACTAATTTTTGTGGTCAAGAGTCTTGTCTCAGTTTCATTCAAAGTAAGAAGCATGCACTAGGCTCATTTCTTTCAGAATGAGGAGTCTTTCTCCTACGATCCTCTATTCTTGATGACACGAGTACATTGTCTGACATTTACTATGGATTCAAAACAGGTTCCACTGAGATTTGAACTCAGATCACTGGATTCAGAGTCCAGAGTGCTAACCATTACACCATGGAACCACTACATGAGGTTTGGTAGATATTTCTGTGATATGCCATCAGCATGTATTTTATCTTTGCCGGGACAAGGAAGAGGAAGGCATACAACAAAACCAATGACAAAGAAGCTTACAAGACAAAGTGAATGCTTCAAGCTAATTAATTTTTTTTATTAAACTCTGTAGAATAACAAAGGATCTGGGGAAGGGTAAGGAAGACTTATTACAAACAAATTCAAGCATCGAACCAGTGAAAAAGACAATTTGTCAGAAGTGGATTCGAACCCACGCCTCCAGTGGAGACTGCGACCTGAACGCAGCGCCTTAGACCGCTCGGCCATCCTGACTTTGAAATTGAATGAATCTGTGGAAACCATAGTAGATTATAGATCTTAGAGAAAAGTCTTGTTTCCAATTCTAATACAAGACAGAAAGTAAAGTCTGCATTCATCATCCAATCCCAAAGTGTTCCACTTCATGTCAATACTAATTTTTGTGGTCAAGAGTCTTGTCTCAGTTTCATTCAAAGTAAGAAGCATGCACTAGGCTCATTTCTTTCAGAATGAGGAGTCTTTCTCCTACGATCCTCTATTCTTGATGACACGAGTACATTGTCTGACATTTACTATGGATTCAAAACAGGTTCCACTGAGATTTGAACTCAGATCACTGGATTCAGAGTCCAGAGTGCTAACCATTACACCATGGAACCACTACATGAGGTTTGGTAGATATTTCTGTGATATGCCATCAGCATGTATTTTATCTTTGCCGGGACAAGGAAGAGGAAGGCATACAACAAAACCAATGACAAAGAAGCTTACAAGACAAAGTGAATGCTTCAAGCTAATTTTTTTTTTATTAAACTCTGTAGAATAACAAAGGATCTGGGGAAGGGTAAGGAAGACTTATTACAAACAAATTCAAGCATCGAACCAGTGAAAAAAAAAAATTGTCAGAAGTGTGATTCGAACCCACGCCTCCAGTGGAGACTGCGACCTGAACGCAGCGCCTTAGACCGCTTGGCCATCCTGACTTTGAAATTGAATGAATCTGTGGAAACCATAGTAGATTATAGATCTTAGAGAAAAGTCTTGTTTCCAATTCTAATACAAGACAGAAAGTAAAGTCTGCATTCATCATCCAATCCCAAAGTGTTCCACTTCATGTCAATACTAATTCTTTGTGGTCAAGAGTCTTGTCTCAGTTTCATTCAAAGTAAGAAGCATGCACTAGGCTCATTTCTTTCAGAATGAGGAGTCTTTCTCCTACGATCCTCTATTCTTGATGACACGAGTACATTGTCTGACATTTACTATGGATTCAAAACAGGTTCCACTGAGCTTTGAACTCAGATCACTGGATTCAGAGTCCAGAGTGCTAACCATTACACCATGGAACCACTACATGAGGTTTGGTAGATATTTCTGTGATATGCCATCAGCATGTATTTTATCTTTGCCGACAAGGAAGAGGAAGGCATACAACAAAACCAATGACAAAGAAGCTTACAAGACAA
>JAYMGU010000197.1:20000-25000 GCA_036178185.1 Liparis tanakae
ACCGCTCGGCCATCCTGACTTTGAAATTGAATGAATCTGTGGAAACCATAGTAGATTATAGATCTTAGAGAAAAGTCTTGTTTCCAATTCTAATACAAGACAGAAAGTAAAGTCTGCATTCATCATCCAATCCCAAAGTGTTCCACTTCATGTCAATACTAATTTTTGTGGTCAAGAGTCTTGTCTCAGTTTCATTCAAAGTAAGAAGCATGCACTAGGCTCATTTCTTTCAGAATGAGGAGTCTTTCTCCTACGATCCTCTATTCTTGATGACACGAGTACATTGTCTGACATTTACTATGGATTCAAAACAGGTTCCACTGAGATTTGAACTCAGATCACTGGATTCAGAGTCCAGAGTGCTAACCATTACACCATGGAACCACTACATGAGGTTTGGTAGATATTTCTGTGATATGCCATCAGCATGTATTTTATCTTTGCCGACAAGGAAGAGGAAGGCATACAACAAAACCAATGACAAAGAAGCTTACAAGACAAAGTGAATGCTTCAAGCTAATTAATTTTTTTATTAAACTCTGTAGAATAACAAAGGATCTGGGGAAGGGTAAGGAAGACTTATTACAAACAAATTCAAGCATCGAACCAGTGAAAAAACAATTTGTCAGAAGTGGATTCGAACACACGCCTCCAGTGGAGACTGTGACCTGAAAGCAGCGCCTTAGACCGCCCGGCCATCCTGACTTTGAAATTGAATGAATCTGTGGAAACCATAGTAGATTATAGATCTTAGAGAAAAGTCTTGTTTCCAATTCTAATACAAGACAGAAAGTAAAGTCTGCATTCATCATCCAATCCCAAAGTGTTCCACTTCATGTCAATACTAATTCTTTTGTGGTCAAGAGTCTTGTCTCAGTTTCATTCAAAGTAAGAAGCATGCACTAGGCTCATTTCTTTCAGAATGAGGAGTCTTTCTCCTACGATCCTCTATTCTTGATGACACGAGTACATTGTCTGACATTTACTATGGATTCAAAACAGGTTCCACTGAGATTTGAACTCAGATCACTGGATTCAGAGTCCAGAGTGCTAACCATTACACCATGGAACCACTACATGAGGTTTGGTAGATATTTCTGTGATATGCCATCAGCATGTATTTTATCTTTGCCGACAAGGAAGAGGAAGGCATACAACAAAACCAATGACAAAGAAGCTTATAAGACAAAGTGAATGCTTCAAGCTAATTTTTTTTTTATTAAACTCTGTAGAATAACAAAGGATCTGGGGAAGGGTAAGGAAGACTTATTACAAACAAATTCAAGCATCGAACCAGTGAAAAGACAATTTGTCAGAAGTGGATTCGAACACACGCCTCCAGTGGAGACTGCGACCTGAAAGCAGCGCCTTAGACCGCTTCGGCCATCCTGACTTTGAAATTGAGTGAATCTGTGGAAACCATAGTAGATTATAGATCTTAGAGAAAAGTCTTGTTTCCAATTCTAATACAAGACAGAAAGTAAAGTCTGCATTCATCATCCAATCCCAAAGTGTTCCACTTCATGTCAATACTAATTTTTGTGGTCAAGAGTCTTGTCTCAGTTTCATTCAAAGTAAGAAGCATGCACTAGGCTCATTTCTTTCAGAATGAGGAGTCTTTCTCCCACGATCCTCTATTTTTTATGACACGAGTACATTGTCTGACATTTACTATAGATTCAAAACAGGTTTTACTGAGATTTGAACTCAGATCACTGGATTCAGAGTCCAGAGTGCTAACCATTACACCATGGAACCACTACATGAGGTTTGGTAGATATTTCTGTGATATGCCATCAGCATGTATTTTATCTTTGCCGACAAGGAAGAGGAAGGCATACAACAAAACCAATGACAAAGAAGCTTACAAGACAAAGTGAATGCTTCAAGCTAATTAATTTTTTTTTATTAAACTCTGTAGAATAACAAAGGATCTGGGGAAGGGTAAGGAAGACTTATTACAAACAAATTCAAGCATCGAACCAGTGAAAAAGACAATTTGTCAGAAGTGATTCGAACCCACGCCCCAGTGGAGACTGCGCACCTGAACGCAGCGCCTTAGACCGCCGGCCATCCTGACTTTGAAATTGAATGAATCTGTGGAAACCATAGTAGATTATAGATCTTAGAGAAAAGTCTTGTTTCCAATTCTAATACAAGACAGAAAGTAAAGTCTGCATTCATCATCCAATCCCAAAGTGTTCCACTTCATGTCAATACTAATTCTTTTGTGGTCAAGAGTCTTGTCTCAGTTTCATTCAAAGTAAGAAGCATGCACTAGGCTCATTTCTTTCAGAATGAGGAGTCTTTTCTCCTACGATCCTCTATTCTTGATGACACGAGTACATTGTCTGACATTTACTATGGATTCAAAACAGGTTCCACTGAGATTTGAACTCAGATCACTGGATTCAGAGTCCAGAGTGCTAACCATTACACCATGGAACCACTACATGAGGTTTGGTAGATATTTCTGTGATATGCCATCAGCATGTATTTTATCTTTGCCGACAAGGAAGAGGAAGGCATACAACAAAACCAATGACAAAGAAGCTTACAAGACAAAGTGAATGCTTCAAGCTAATTAATTTTTTTTTATTAAACTCTGTAGAATAACAAAGGATCTGGGGAAGGGTAAGGAAGACTTATTACAAACAAATTGAAGCATCGAACCAGTGAAAAAGACAATTTGTCAGAAGTGGGATTCGAACCCACGCCTCCAGTGGAGACTGCACCTGAACGCAGCGCTTAGACCGCCGGCCATCCTGACTTTGAAATTGAATGAATCTGTGGAAACCATAGTAGATTATAGATCTTAGAGAAAAGTCTTGTTTCCAATTCTAATACAAGACAGAAAGTAAAGTCTGCATTCATCATCCAATCCCAAAGTGTTCCACTTCATGTCAATACTAATTCTTTGTGGTCAAGAGTCTTGTCTCAGTTTCATTCAAAGTAAGAAGCATGCACTAGGCTCATTTCTTTCAGAATGAGGAGTCTTTTCTCCTACGATCCTCTATTCTTGATGACACGAGTACATTGTCTGACATTTACTATGGATTCAAAACAGGTTCCACTGAGATTTGAACTCAGATCACTGGATTCAGAGTCCAGAGTGCTAACCATTACACCATGGAACCACTACATGAGGTTTGGTAGATATTTCTGTGATATGCCATCAGCATGTATTTTATCTTTGCCGGCACAAGGAAGAGGAAGGCATACAACAAAACCAATGACAAAGAAGCTTACAAGACAAAGTGAATGCTTCAAGCTAATTTTTTTTTTTATTAAACTCTGTAGAATAACAAAGGATCTGGGGAAGGGTAAGGAAGACTTATTACAAACAAATTCAAGCATCGAACCAGTGAAAAAGACAATTTGTCAGAAGTGGATTCGAACCCACGCCCAGTGGAGACTGCAACCTGAACGCAGCGCCCTTAGACCGCTCGGCCATCCTGACTTTGAAATTGAATGAATCTGTGGAAACCATAGTAGATTATAGATCTTAGAGAAAAGTCTTGTTTCCAATTCTAATACAAGACAGAAAGTAAAGTCTGCATTCATCATCCAATCCCAAAGTGTTCCACTTCATGTCAATACTAATTCTTTTGTGGTCAAGAGTCTTGTCTCAGTTTCATTCAAAGTAAGAAGCATGCACTAGGCTCATTTCTTTCAGAATGAGGAGTCTTTCTCCTACGATCCTCTATTCTTGATGACACGAGTACATTGTCTGACATTTACTATGGATTCAAAACAGGTTCCACTGAGATTTGAACTCAGATCACTGGATTCAGAGTCCAGAGTGCTAACCATTACACCATGGAACCACTACATGAGGTTTGGTAGATATTTCTGTGATATGCCATCAGCATGTATTTTATCTTTGCCGGGACAAGGAAGAGGAAGGCATACAACATAACCAATGACAAAGAAGCTTACAAGACAAAGTGAATGCTTCAAGCTAATTAATTTTTTTTATTAAACTCTGTCAAAAACAAAGCATCTTGGGAAGGGTAAGGAAGACTTATTACAAACAAATTCAAGCATCGAACCATTGAAAAAGACAATTTGTCAGAAGTGGGATTCGAACCCACGCCTCCAGTGGAGACTGCGACCTGAACGCACCGCCTTAGTCCGTTCGGCCATCCTGACTTTGAAATTGAATGAATCTGTGGAAACCATAGTAGATTATAGATCTTAGTCAAAAGTCTTGTTTCCAATTCTAATACAAGACAGAAAGTAAAGTCTGCATTCATCATCCAATCCCAAAGTGTTCCACTTCATGTCAATACTAATTTTTTGTGGTCAAGAGTCTTGTCTCAGTTTCATTCAAAGTAAGAAGCATGCACTAGGCTCATTTCTTTCAGAATGAGGAGTCTTTCTCCTACGATCCTCTATTCTTGATGACACGAGTACATTGTCTGACATTTACTATGGATTCAAAACAGGTTCCACTGAGATTTGAACTCAGATCACTGGATTCAGAGTCCAGAGTGCTAACCATTACACCATGGAACCACTACATGAGGTTTGGTAGATATTTCTGTGATATGCCATCAGCATGTATTTTATCTTTGCCGACAAGGAAGAGGAAGGCATACAACAAAACCAATGACAAAGAAGCTTACAAGACAAAGTGAATGCTTCAAGCTAATTATTTTTTTTATTAAACTCTGTAGAATAACAAAGGATCTTGGGGAAGGGTAAGGAAGACTTATTACAAAACAAATTCAAGCATCGAACCAGTGAAAAAGACAATTTGTCAGAAGTGGATTCGAACCCACGCCCAGTGGAGACTGCACCTGAACGCAGCGCCTTAGACCGCGGCCAACCTGACTTTGAAATTGAATGAATCTGTGGAAACCATAGTAGATTATAGATCTTAGAGAAAAGTCTTGTTTCCAATTCTAATACAAGACAGAAAGTAAAGTCTGCATTCATCATCCAATCCCAAAGTGTTCCACTTCATGTCAATACTAATTTTTGTGGTCAAGAGTCTT
>JAYMGU010000197.1:27500-30630 GCA_036178185.1 Liparis tanakae
GAAAAAGACAATTTGTCAGAAGTGGATTCGAACCCACGCCCAGTGGAGACTGCGACCTGAACGCAGCGCCTTAGACCGCCGCCATCCTGACTTTGAAATTGAATGAATCTGTGGAAACCATAGTAGATTATAGATCTTAGAGAAAAGTCTTGTTTCCAATTCTAATACAAGACAGAAAGTAAAGTCTGCATTCATCATCCAATCCCAAAGTGTTCCACTTCATGTCAATACTAATTCTTTTGTGGTCAAGAGTCTTGTCTCAGTTTCATTCAAAGTAAGAAGCATGCACTAGGCTCATTTCTTTCAGAATGAGGAGTCTTTCTCCTACGATCCTCTATTCTTGATGACACGAGTACATTGTCTGACATTTACTATGGATTCAAAACAGGTTCCACTGAGATTTGAACTCAGATCACTGGATTCAGAGTCCAGAGTGCTAACCATTACACCATGGAACCACTACATGAGGTTTGGTAGATATTTCTGTGATATGCCATCAGCATGTATTTTATCTTTGCCGGAACAAGGAAGAGAAAGGCATACAACAAAACCAATGACAAAGAAGCTTACAAGACAAAGTGAATGCTTCAAGCTAATTTTTTTTTTTATTAAACTCTGTAGAATAACAAAGGATCTGGGGAAGGGTAAGGAAGACTTATTACAAAACAAATTCAAGCATCGAACCAGTGAAAAAGACAATTTGTCAGAAGTGGATTCAACCCACGCCCAGTGGAGACTGCGACCTGAACGCAGCGCCTTAGACCGCCGGCCATCCTGACTTTGAAATTGTAGGAATCTGTGGAAACCATAGTAGATTATAGATCTTAGTCAAAAGTCTTGTTTCCAATTCTAATACAAGACAGAAAGTAAAGTCTGCATTCATCATCCAATCCCAAAGTGTTCCACTTCATGTCAATACTAATTTTTTGTGGTCAAGAGTCTTGTCTCAGTTTCATTCAAAGTAAGAAGCATGCACTAGGCTCATTTCTTTCAGAATGAGGAGTCTTTCTCCTACGATCCTCTATTCTTGATGACACGAGTACATTGTCTGACATTTACTATGGATTCAAAACAGGTTCCACTGAGATTTGAACTCAGATCACTGGATTCAGAGTCCAGAGTGCTAACCATTACACCATGGAACCACTACATGAGGTTTGGTAGATATTTCTGTGATATGCCATCAGCATGTATTTTATCTTTGCCGACAAGGAAGAGGAAGGCATACAACAAAACCAATGACAAAGAAGCTTACAAGACAAAGTGAATGCTTCAAGCTAATTAATTTTTTTATTAAACTCTGTAGAATAACAAAGGATCTGGGGAAGGGTAAGGAAGACTTATTACAAACAAATTCAAGCATCGAACCAGTGAAAAAGACAATTTGTCAGAAGTGGATTCGAACCCACGCCCAGTGGAGATCAGACCTGAACGCAGCGCCTTAGACCGCCGGCCATCCTGACTTTGAAATTGAATGAATCTGTGGAAACCATAGTAGATTATAGATCTTAGAGAAAAGTCTTGTTTCCAATTCTAATACAAGACAGAAAGTAAAGTCTGCATTCATCATCCAATCCCAAAGTGTTCCACTTCATGTCAATACTAATTCTTTTGTGGTCAAGAGTCTTGTCTCAGTTTCATTCAAAGTAAGAAGCATGCACTAGGCTCATTTCTTTCAGAATGAGGAGTCTTTCTCCTACGATCCTCTATTCTTGATGACACGAGTACATTGTCTGACATTTACTATGGATTCAAAACAGGTTCCACTGAGATTTGAACTCAGATCACTGGATTCAGAGTCCAGAGTGCTAACCATTACACCATGGAACCACTACATGAGGTTTGGTAGATATTTCTGTGATATGCCATCAGCATGTATTTTATCTTTGCCGACAAGGAAGAGGAAGGCATACAACAAAACCAATGACAAAGAAGCTTACAAGACAAAGTGAATGCTTCAAGCTAATTTTTTTTTTATTAAACTCTGTAGAATAACAAAGGATCTGGGGAAGGAAGACTTATTACAAAACAAATTCAAGCATCGAACCAGTGAAAAAGACATATTGTCTGAAGTGGGATTCGTACTCTCGCATCCAGTGGAGACTGCTACCTGATCGCAGCGCCTAGACCGCCGGGCCATCCTGACTTTGAAATTGAACGAATCTGTGGAAACCATAGTAGATTATAGATCTTAGAGAGAAAGTCTTGTTTCCAATTCTAATACAAGACAGAAAGTAAAGTCTGCATTCATCATCCAATCCCAAAGTGTTCCACTTCATGTCAATACTAATTTTTTGTGGTCAAGAGTCTTGTCTCAGTTTCATTCAAAGTAAGAAGCATGCACTAGGCTCATTTCTTTCAGAATGAGGAGTCTTTCTCCTACGATCCTCTATTCTTGATGACACGAGTACATTGTCTGACATTTACTATGGATTCAAAACAGGTTCCACTGAGATTTGAACTCAGATCACTGGATTCAGAGTCCAGAGTGCTAACCATTACACCATGGAACCACTACATGAGGTTTGGTAGATATTTCTGTGATATGCCATCAGCATGTATTTTATCTTTTGCCGACAAGGAAGAGGAAGGCATACAACAAAACCAATGACAAAGAAGCTTACAAGACAAAGTGAATGCTTCAAGCTAATTTTTTTTTTATTAAACTCTGTAGAATAACAAAGGATCTGGGGAAGGGTAAGGAAGACTTATTACAAACAAATTCAAGCATCGAACCAGTGAAAAAGAAATTTGTCAGAAGTGGATTCGAACCCACGCCTCCAGTGGAGACTGCGACCTGAACGCAGCGCCTTAGACCGCCGCCATCCTGACTTTGAAATTGAATGAATCTGTGGAAACCATAGTAGATTATAGATCTTAGAGAAAAGTCTTGTTTCCAATTCTAATACAAGACAGAAAGTAAAGTCTGCATTCATCATCCAATCCCAAAGTGTTCCACTTCATGTCAATACTAATTCTTTTTGGTCAAGAGTCTTGTCTCAGTTTCATTCAAAGTAAGAAGCATGCACTAGGCTCATTTCTTTCAGAATGAGGAGTCTTTCTCCTACGATCCTCTATTCTTGATGACACGAGTACATTGTCTGACATTTACTATGGATTCAAAACAGGT
>JAYMGU010000198.1:0-25000 GCA_036178185.1 Liparis tanakae
TCATCACATTTTATTATTCTCAATGATAAATGCTGACATTACAATCCGTCTTGTATTAGAAATGCAAAAAGAGCTTTCAATAAGATCTATAATTTACTATAATTTCCAGACAATTTAACCATTTTGAAGTCAGGATGGCCGAGCGGTCTAAGGCGCTGCGTTAAGGTCGCAGTCTCCACTGGAGGCGTGGGTCCGAATCCCACTTCTGACAAATTGTCTTTTTCTCTTTTTCTCTGGTTCAATGTTTGAAATTGTGTGGCAGAAATCTTTTTCACGTGCCCTGAACCCTTTGTCATTCACAGAGATTCATCACATTTTATTATTCTCAATGATAAATGCTGACATTACAATCCGTCTTGTATTAGAAATGCAAAAAGAGCTTTCAATAAGATCTATAATTTACTATAATTTCCAGACAATTTTAACTTTTTGAAGTCAGGATGGCCGAGCGGTCTAAGGCGCTGCGTTAAGGTCGCAGTCTCCACTGGAGGCGTGGGTTCAAATCCCACTTCTGACAATTATTTTTCTCTGGTTCAATGTTTGAAATTGTATGGCAGAAATCTTTTCACGTGCCCTGAATCCTTTGTCATTCACAGAGATTCATCACATTTTATTATTCTCAATGATAAATGCTGACATTACAATCCGTCTTGTATTAGAAATGCAAAAAGAGCTTTCAATAAGATCTATAATTTACTATAATTTCCAGACAATTTAAACTTTTTGAAGTCAGGATGGCCGAGCGGTCTAAGGCGCTGCGTTAAGGTCGCAGTCTCCACTGGAGGCGTGGGTCAGAATCCCACTTCTGACAACTTCTGTTTTTCTCTGGTTCAATGTTTGAAATTGTGTGGCAGAAATCTTTTTCACGTGCCCTGAATCCTTTGTCATTCACAGAGATTCATCACATTTATTATTCTCAATGATAAATGCTGACATTACAATCCGTCTTGTATTAGAAAAGCAAAAGAGCTTTCAATAAGATCTATAATTTACTATAATTTCCAGACAATTTAACCTTTTTGACGTCAGGATGGCTGAGGGGTCTAAGGCGCTGCGTTAAGGTCGCAGTCTCCACTGGAGGCGTGGGTTCGAATCCCACTTCTGACAACTTCTGTTTTTCTCTGGTTCAATGTTTGAAATTGTTAGGCAGAAATCTTTTTCACGTGCCCTGAACCCTTTGTCATTCACAGAGATTCATCACATTTTATTATTCTCAATGATAAATGCTGACATTACAATCCGTCTTGTATTAGAAATGCAAAAAGAGCTTTCAATAAGATCTATAATTTACTATAATTTCCAGACAATTTAACCTTTTTGAAGTCAGGATGGCCGAGCGGTCTAAGGCGCTGCGTTAAGGTCGCAGTCTCCACTGGAGGCGTGGGTCAAATCCCACTTCTGACAACTTTTTTTTTCCTCTGGTACAATGTTTGAAATTGTATGGCAGAAATCTTTTTCACGTGCCCTGAATCCTTTGTCATTCACAGAGATTCATCACATTTTATTATTCTCAATGATAAATGCTGACATTACAATCCGTCTTGTATTAGAAATGCAAAAAGAGCTTTCAATAAGATCTATAATTTACTATAATTTCCAGACAATTTAAACTTTTTGAAGTCAGGATGGCCGAGCGGTCTAAGGCGCTGCTAAGGTCGCAGTCTCCACTGGAGGCGTGGGTTCAAATCCCACTTCTGACAAATTGTCTTTTTCTCTGGTTCAATGTCTGAAATTGTTTGGCAGAAATCTTTTTCACATGCCCTGAATCCTTTGTCATTCACAGAGATTCATCACATTTTATTATTCTCAATGATAAATGCTGACATTACAATCCGTCTTGTATTAGAAATGCAAAAAGAGCTTTCAATAAGATCTATAATTTACTATAATTTCCAGACAATTTAACCTTTTTGAAGTCAGGATGGCCGAGCGGTCTAAGGCGCTGCGTTAAGGTCGCAGTCTCCACTGGAGGCGTGGGTTCAAATCCCACTTCTGACAACTTTTTTTTTCCTCTGGTACAATGTTTGAAATTGTATGGCAGAAATCTTTTTCACGTGCCCTGAATCCTTTGTCATTCACAGAGATTCATCACATTTTATTATTCTCAATGATAAATGCTGACATTACAATCCGTCTTGTATTAGAAATGCAAAAGAGCTTTCAATAAGATCTATAATTTACTATAATTTCCAGACAATTTAAACTTTTTGAAGTCAGGATGGCCGAGCGGTCTAAGGCGCTGGATTAAGGTCGCAGTCTCCACTGGAGGCGTGGGTTCAAATCCCACTTCTGACAAATTGTCTTTTTTCTCTGGTTCAATGTCTGAAATTGTTTGGCAGAAATCTTTTTCACATGCCCTGAATCCTTTGTCATTCACAGAGATTCATCACATTTTATTATTCTCAATGATAAATGCTGACATTACAATCCGTCTTGTATTAGAAATGCAAAAAGAGCTTTCAATAAGATCTATAATTTACTATAATTTCCAGACAATTTAACCTTTTTGAAGTCAGGATGGCCGAGCGGTCTAAGGCGCTGCGTTAAGGTCGCAGTCTCCACTGGAGGCGTGGGTCAGAATCCCACTTCTGACAAATTGTCTTTCTCTGGTTCAACGTCTGAAATTGTTTGGCAGAAATCTTTTTCACATGCCCTGAATCCTTTGTCATTCACAGAGATTCATCACATTTTATTATTCTCAATGATAAATGCTGACATTACAATCCGTCTTGTATTAGAAATGCAAAAAGAGCTTTCAATAAGATCTATAATTTACTATAATTTCCAGACAATTTAACCTTTTTGAAGTCAGGATGGCCGAGTGGTCTAAGGCGCTGCGTTAAGGTCGCAGTCTCCACTGGAGGCGTGGGTCCGAATCCCACTTCTGACAAATTGTCTTTTTCTCTGGTTCAATGTTTGAAATTGTATGGCAGAAATCTTTTTCACGTGCCCTGAACCCTTTGTCATTCACAGAGATTCATCACATTTTATTATTCTCAATGATAAATGCTGACATTACAATCCGTCTTGTATTAGAAATGCAAAAAGAGCTTTCAATAAGATCTATAATTTACTATAATTTCCAGACAATTTAACCTTTTTGAAGTCAGGATGGCCGAGCGGTCTAAGGCGCTGCGTTAAGGTCGCAGTCTCCACTGGAGGCGTGGGTTCAAATCCCACTTCTGACAACTTTTTTTTTCCTCTGGTACAATGTTTGAAATTGTATGGCAGAAATCTTTCACATTACATGAACCCTTTGTCATTCACAGAGATTCATCACATTTGCATTCTCAATACAATTTAGAAAAGAATAAGAGCTATTCAATAATTAATCCAGAATAGTAATTTTGAAGGAAATTGCAGAAATCTTTTCACGTGCCCTGAATCCTTTGTCATTCACAGAGATTCATCACATTTTGTTATTCTCAATGATAAATGCTGACATTACAATCCGTCTTGTATTAGAAATGCAAATAGAGCTTTCAATAAGATCTATAATTTACTATAATTTCCAGACAATTTAACCTTTTTGAAGTCAGGATGGCGAGCGGTCTAAGGCGCTGCGTTAAGGTCAGTCTCCACTGGAGGCGTGGGTTCAAATCCCACTTCTGACAAATTGTCTTTTTTTTCTCTGGTTCAATGTTTGAAATTGTGTGGCAGAAATCTTTTCACGTGCCCTGAATCCTTTGTCATTCACAGAGATTCATCACATTTTATTATTCTCAATGATAAATGCTGACATTACAATCCGTCTTGTATTAGAAATGCAAAAAGAGCTTTCAATAAGATCTATAATTTACTATAATTTCCAGACAATTTTAACTTTTTGAAGTCAGGATGGCCGAGCGGTCTAAGGCGCTGCGTTAAGGTCGCAGTCTCCACTGGAGGCGTGGGTTCAAATCCCACTTCTGACAAATTGTCTTTTTCTCTGGTATAATGTTTGAAATTGTTTGGCAGAAATCTTTTTCACATGCCCTGAATCCTTTGTCATTCACAGAGATTCATCACATTTTATTATTCTCAATGATAAATGCTGACATTACAATCCGTCTTGTATTAGAAATGCAAAAGGAGATTTCAATAAGATCTATAATTTACTATAATTTCCAGACAATTTAACCTTTTTGAAGTCAGGATGGCCGAGCGGTCTAAGGCGCTGCGTTAAGGTCGCAGTCTCCACTGGAGGCGTGGGTTCAAATCCCACTTCTGACAACTTTTTTTTTCCTCTGGTACAATGTTTGAAATTGTATGGCAGAAATCTTTTTCACGTGCCCTGAATCCTTTGTCATTCACAGAGATTCATCACATTTTGTTATTCTCAATGATAAATGCTGACATTACAATCCGTCTTGTATTAGAAATGCAAAAAGAGCTTTCAATAAGATCTATAATTTACTATAATTTCCAGACAATTTAACCTTTTTGAAGTCAGGATGGCCGAGCGGTCTAAGGCGCTGCGTTAAGGTCGCAGTCTCCACTGGAGGCGTGGGTTCAAATCCCACTTCTGACAAATTGTCTTTTTCTCTGGTTCAATGTCTGAAATTGTTTGGCAGAAATCTTTTTCACATGCCCTGAATCCTTTGTCATTCACAGAGATTCATCACATTTTATTATTCTCAATGATAAATGCTGACATTACAATCCGTCTTGTATTAGAAATGCAAAAAGAGCTTTCAATAAGATCTATAATTTACTATAATTTCCAGACAATTTAACCTTTTTGAAGTCAGGATGGCCGAGCGGTCTAAGGCGCTGCGTTAAGGTCGCAGTCTCCACTGGAGGCGTGTGTCAGAATCCCACTTCTGACAAATTGTCTTTTTCTCTGGTTCAATGTTTGAAATTGTGTGGCAGAAATCTTTTTCACGTGCCCTGAACCCTTTGTCATTCACAGAGATTCATCACATTTTATTATTCTCAATGATAAATGCTGACATTACAATCCGTCTTGTATTAGAAATGCAAAAAGAGCTTTCAATAAGATCTATAATTTACTATAATTTCCAGACAATTTAACCTTTTTGAAGTCAGGATGGCCGAGCGGTCTAAGGCGCTGCGTTAAGGTCGCAGTCTCCACTGGAGGCGTGGGTTCAAATCCCACTTCTGACAACTTTTTTTTTCCTCTGGTACAATGTTTGAAATTGTATGGCAGAAATTTTTTTCATTCACAGAGATTCATCACATTTAATAAGAAGAAATCTTTTTCACGTGCCCTGAATCCTTTGTCATTCACAGAGATTCATCACATTTTATTATTCTCAATGATAAATGCTGACATTACAATCCGTCTTGTATTAGAAATGCAAAAGAGCTTTCAATAAGATCTATAATTTACTATAATTTCCAGACAATTTAAACTTTTTGAAGTCAGGATGGCCGAGCGGTCTAAGGCGCTGCTTAAAGGTCGCAGTCTCCACTGGAGGCGTGGGTTCAAATCCCACTTCTGACAATTAGTCTTTTTCTCTGTTATAATGTTTGAAATTGTTTGGCAGAAATCTTTTTCACATGCCCTGAATCCTTTGTCATTCACAGAGATTCATCACATTTTATTATTCTCAATGCTAAATGCTGACATTACAATCCGTCTTGTATTAGAAATGCAAAAAGAGCTTTCAATAAGATCTATAATTTACTATAATTTCCAGACAATTTAAACTTTTTGAAGTCAGGATGGCCGAGCGGTCTAAGGCGCTGCGTTAAGGTCGCAGTCTCCACTGGAGGCGTGGGTTCAAATCCCACTTCTGACAACTTTTTTTTTCCTCTGGTACAATGTTTGAAATTGTATGGCAGAAATCTTTTTCACGTGCCCTGAATCCTTTGTCATTCACAGAGATTCATCACATTTTATTATTCTCAATGATAAATGCTGACATTACAATCCGTCTTGTATTAGAAATGCAAAAAGAGCTTTCAATAAGATCTATAATTTACTATAATTTCCAGACAATTTAAACTTTTTGAAGTCAGGATGGCCGAGCGGTCTAAGGCGCTGCGTTAAGGTCGCAGTCTCCACTGGAGGCGTGGGTTCAAATCCCACTTCTGACAACTTTTTTTTTCCTCTGGTACAATGTTTGAAATTGTATGGCAGAAATCTTTTTCACGTGCCCTGAATCCTTTGTCATTCACAGAGATTCATCACATTTTGCTATTCTTAATGATAAATGCTGACATTACAATCCGTCTTGTATTAGAAATGCAAAAAGAGCTTTCAATAAGATCTATAATTTACTATAATTTCCAGACAATTTTAACTTTTTGAAGTTAGGATGGCCGAGCGGTCTAAGGCGCTGCGCTAAGGTCGCAGTCTCCACTGGAGGCGTGGGTTCAAATCCCACTTCTGACAAATTGTTTTTTTCTCTGGTATAATGTTTGAAATTGTTTGGCAGAAATCTTTGTCACATGCCCTGAATCCTTTGTCATTCACAGAGATTCATCACATTTTATTATTCTCAATGATAAATGCTGACATTACAATCCGTCTTGTATTAGAAATGCAAAAAGAGCTTTCAATAAGATCTATAATTTACTATAATTTCCAGACAATTTAACTTTTTGAAGTCAGGATGGCCGAGCGGTCTAAGGCTGCGTTAAGGTCGCAGTCTCCACTGGAGGCGTGGGTTCAAATCCCACTTCTGACAAATTGTCTTTTCCTCTCTGTTATAATGTTTGAAATTGTTTGGCAGAAATCTTTTCACATGCCCTGAATCCTTTGTCATTCACAGAGATTCATCACATTTTATTATTCTCAATGATAAATGCTGACATTACAATCCGTCTTGTATTAGAAATGCAAAAAGAGCTTTCAATAAGATCTATAATTTACTATAATTTCCAGACAATTTAAACTTTTTGAAGTCAGGATGGCCGAGCGGTCTAAGGCGCTGCGTTAAGGTCGCAGTCTCCACTGGAGGCGTGGGTTCAAATCCCACTTCTGACAACTTTTTTTTTCCTCTGGTACAATGTTTGAAATTGTATGGCAGAAATCTTTTTCACGTGCCCTGAATCCTTTGTCATTCACAGAGATTCATCACATTTTGTTATTCTCAATGATAAATGCTGACATTACAATCCGTCTTGTATTAGAAATGCAAAAAGAGCTTTCAATAAGATCTATAATTTACTATAATTTCCAGACAATTTTAACTTTTTGAAGTCAGGATGGCCGAGTGGTCTAAGGCGCTGCGTTAAGGTCGCAGTCTCCACTGGAGGCGTGGGTTCAAATCCCACTTCTGACAAATCTTTTTTCTCTGGTTCAATGTTTGAAATTGTTTGGCAGAAATCTTTTTCACATGCCCTGAATCCTTTGTCATTCACAGAGATTCATCACATTTTATTATTCTCAATGATAAATGCTGACATTACAATCCGTCTTGTATTAGAAATGCAAAAAGAGCTTTCAATAAGATCTATAATTTACTATAATTTCCAGACAATTTTAACTTTTTGAAGTCAGGATGGCCGAAGCGGTCTAAGGCGCCATAAGGTCGCAGTCTCCACTGGAGGCGGGTTCAAATCCCACTTCTGACAAATTGTCTTTTTCTCTGGTATAATGTTTGAAATTGTTTGGCAGAAATCTTTTTCACGTGCCCTGAATCCTTTGTCATTCACAGAGATTCATCACATTTTATTATTCTCAATGATAAATGCTGACATTACAATCCGTCTTGTATTAGAAATGCAAAAAGAGCTTTCAATAAGATCTATAATTTACTATAATTTCCAGACAATTTAACTTTTTGAAGTCAGGATGGCCGAGCGGTCTAAGGCGCTGCGTTAAGGTCGCAGTCTCCACTGGAGGCGTGGGTTCAAATCCCACTTCTGACAACTTTTTTTTTCCTCTGGTACAATGTTTGAAATTGTATGGCAGAAATCTTTTTCACGTGCCCTGAATCCTTTGTCATTCACAGAGATTCATCACATTTTATTATTCTCAATGATAAATGCTGACATTACAATCCGTCTTGTATTAGAAATGCAAAAAGAGATTTCAATAAGATCTATAATTTACTATAATTTCGAGACAATTTAAACTTTTTGAAGTAAGGATGGCTGAGGGGTCTAAGGCGCTGCGTTAAGGTCGCAGTCTCCTCTGGAGGCGTGGGTTCGAATCCCACTTCTGACAACTTCTGTTTTTCTCTGGTTCAATGTTTGAAATTGTTAGGCAGAAATCTTTTTCACATGCCCTGAATCCTTTGTCATTCACAGAGATTCATCACATTTTGTTATTCTCAATGATAAATGCAAACTTTACAATCCGTCTTGTATTAGAAATGCAAAAAGAGCTTTCAATAAGATCTATAATTTACTATAATTTCCAGACAATTTAAAATTTTGAAGTCAGGATGGCCGAGCGGTCTAAGGCGCTGCGTTCAGGTCGCAGTCTCCACTGGAGGTGTGGGTTCAAATCACACTTCTAAAAAATTGTCTTTTTCTCTGGTTCAACGTCTGAAATTGTTTGGCAGAAATCTTTTTCACATGCCCTGAATCCTTTGTCATTCACAGAGATTCATCACATTTTATTATTCTCAATGATAAATGCTGACATTACAATCCGTCTTGTATTAGAAATGCAAAAAGAGCTTTCAATAAGATCTATAATTTACTATAATTTCCAGACAATTTAACCATTTGAAGTCAGGATGGCCGAGCGGTCTAAGGCGCTGCGTTAAGGTCGCAGTCTCCACTGGAGGCGTGGGTCCGAATCCCACTTCTGACAAATTGTCTTTTTCTCTGGTTCAATGTTTGAAATTGTATGGCAGAAATCTTTTTCACGTGCCCTGAACCCTTTGTCATTCACAGAGATTCATCACATTTTATTATTCTCAATGATAAATGCTGACATTACAATCCGTCTTGTATTAGAAATGCAAAAAGAGCTTTCAATAAGATCTATAATTTACTATAATTTCCAGACAATTTTAACTTTTTGAAGTCAGGATGGCCGAGCGGTCTAAGGCGCTGCGTTAAGGTCGCAGTCTCCACTGGAGGCGTGGGTTCAAATCCCACTTCTGACAAATTGGCTTTTTCTCTGGTATAATGTTTGAAATTGTTTGGCAGAAATCTTTTTCACATGCCCTGAATCCTTTGTCATTCACAGAGATTCATCACATTTTATTATTCTCAATGATAAATGCTGACATTACAATCCGTCTTGTATTAGAAATGCAAAAAGAGCTTTCAATAAGATCTATAATTTACTATAATTTCCAGACAATTTTATCTTTTTGAAGTTAGGATGGCCGAGCGGTCTAAGGCGCTGCGTTAAGGTCGCAGTCTCCACTGGAGGCGTGGGTTCAAATCCCACTTCTGACAATTAGTCTTTTTCTCTGTTATAATGTTTGAAATTGTTTGGCAGAAATCTTTTTCACATGCCCTGAATCCTTTGTCATTCACAGAGATTCATCACATTTTATTATTCTCAATGCTTAATGCTGACATTACAATCCGTCTTGTATTAGAAATGCAAAAAGAGCTTTCAATAAGATCTATAATTTACTATAATTTCCAGACATTTTAAACTTTTTGAAGTCAGGATGGCCGAGCGGTCTAAGGCGCTGCGTTAAGGTCGCAGTCTCCACTGGAGGCGTGGGTTCAAATCCCACTTCTGACAACTTTTTTTTTCCTCTGGTACAATGTTTGAAATTGTATAGCAGAAATCTTTTTCACGTGCCCTGAATCCTTTGTCATTCACAGAGATTCATCACATTTTGTTATTCTTAATGATAAATGCTGACATTACAATCCGTCTTGTATTAGAAATGCAAAAAGAGCTTTCAATAAGATCTATAATTTACTATAATTTCCAGACAATGTAAACTTTTTGAAGTCAGGATGGCCGAGCGGTCTAAGGCGCTGCGTTAAGGTCGCAGTCTCCACTGGAGGCGTGGGTTCAAATCCCACTTCTGACAATTAGTCTTTTTCTCTGGTATAATGTTTGAAATTGTTTGGCAGAAATCTTTTTCACATGCCCTGAATCCTTTGTCATTCACAGAGATTCATCACATTTTATTATTCTCAATGCTAAATGCTGACATTACAATCCGTCTTGTATTAGAAATGCAAAAAGAGCTTTCAATAAGATCTATAATTTACTATAATTTCCAGACAATTTAAACTTTTTGAAGTCAGGATGGCCGAGCGGTCTAAGGCGCTGCGTTAAGGTCGCAGTCTCCACTGGAGGCGTGGGTTCAAATCCCACTTCTGACAACTTTTTTTTTCCTCTGGTACAATGTTTGAAATTGTATGGCAGAAATCTTTTTCACGTGCCCTGAATCCTTTGTCATTCACAGAGATTCATCACATTTTATTATTCTCAATGATAAATGCTGACATTACAATCCGTCTTGTATTAGAAATGCAAAAAGAGCTTTCAATAAGATCTATAATTTACTATAATTTCCAGACAATTTAAACTTTTTGAAGTCAGGATGGCCGAAGGGTCTAAGGCGCTGCGTTAAGGTCGCAGTCTCCACTGGAGGCGTGGGTTCAAATCCCACTTCTGACAACTTTTTTTTTCCTCTGGTACAATGTTTGAAATTGTATAGCAGAAATCTTTTTCACGTGCCCTGAATCCTTTGTCATTCACAGAGATTCATCACATTTTGCTATTCTTAATGATAAATGCTGACATTACAATCCGTCTTGTATTAGAAATGCAAAAAGAGCTTTCAATAAGATCTATAATTTACTATAATTTCCAGACAATTTTAACTTTTTGAAGTTAGGATGGCCGAGCGGTCTAAGGCGCTGCGTTAAGGTCGCAGTCTCCACTGGAGGCGTGGGTTCAAATCCCACTTCTGACAAATTGGCTTTTTCTCTGGTATAATGTTTGAAATTGTTTGGCAGAAATCTTTTTCACATGCCCTGAATCCTTTGTCATTCACAGAGATTCATCACATTTTATTATTCTCAATGATAAATGCTGACATTACAATCCGTCTTGTATTAGAAATGCAAAAAGAGCTTTCAATAAGATCTATAATTTACTATAATTTCCAGACAATTTAAACTTTTTGAAGTCAGGATGGCCGAGCGGTCTAAGGCGCTGCGTTAAGGTCGCAGTCTCCACTGGAGGCGTGGGTTCAAATCCCACTTCTGACAAATTGTCTTTTTCTCTGGTATAATGTTTGAAATTGTTTGGCAGAAATCTTTTTCACATGCCCTGAATCCTTTGTCATTCACAGAGATTCATCACATTTTATTATTCTCAATGCTAAATGCTGACATTACAATCCGTCTTGTATTAGAAATGCAAAAAGAGCTTTCAATAAGATCTATAATTTACTATAATTTCCAGACAATTTAAACTTTTTGAAGTCAGGATGGCCGAGCGGTCTAAGGCCCTGCGTTAAGGTCGCAGTCTCCACTGGAGGCCGGGGTTCAAATCCCACTTCTGACAACTTTTTTTTTCCTCTGGTACAATGTTTGAAATTGTATGGCAGAAATCTTTTTCACGTGCCCTGAATCCTTTGTCATTCACAGAGATTCATCACATTTTATTATTCTCAATGATAAATGCTGACATTACAATCCGTCTTGTATTAGAAATGCAAAAAGAGCTTTCAATAAGATCTATAATTTACTATAATTTCCAGACAATTTAAACTTTTTGAAGTCAGGATGGCCGAGCGGTCTAAGGCGCTGCGTTAAGGTCGCAGTCTCCACTGGAGGCGTGGGTTCAAATCCCACTTCTGACAACTTTTTTTTTCCTCTGGTACAATGTTTGAAATTGTATAGCAGAAATCTTTTTCACGTGCCCTGAATCCTTTGTCATTCACAGAGATTCATCACATTTTGCTATTCTTAATGATAAATGCTGACATTACAATCCGTCTTGTATTAGAAATGCAAAAAGAGCTTTCAATAAGATCTATAATTTACTATAATTTCCAGACAATTTTAACTTTTTGAAGTTAGGATGGCCGAGCGGTCTAAGGCGCTGCGTTAAGGTCGCAGTCTCCACTGGAGGCGTGGGTTCAAATCCCACTTCTGACAAATTGTCTTTTCCTCTGGTACAATGTTTGAAATTGTTTGGCAGAAATCTTTTTCACATGCCCTGAATCCTTTGTCATTCACAGAGATTCATCACATTTTATTATTCTCAATGATAAATGCTGACATTACAATCCGTCTTGTATTAGAAATGCAAAAGAGCTTTCAATAAGATCTATAATTTACTATAATTTCCAGACAATTTTAACTTTTTGAAGTCAGGATGGCCGGGGTCTAAGGCGCTGCGTTAAGGTCGCAGTCTCCACTGGAGGCGTGGGTTCAAATCCCACTTCTGACAAATTGTCTTTTTCTCTGGTATAATGTTTGAAATTGTTTGGCAGAAATCTTTTTCACATGCCCTGAATCCTTTGTCATTCACAGAGATTCATCACATTTTATTATTCTCAATGATAAATGCTGACATTACAATCCGTCTTGTATTAGAAATGCAAAAAGAGCTTTCAATAAGATCTATAATTTACTATAATTTCCAGACAATTTAAACTTTTTGAAGTCAGGATGGCCGAGCGGTCTAAGGCGCTGCGTTAAGGTCGCAGTCTCCACTGGAGGCGTGGGTTCAAATCCCACTTCTGACAACTTTTTTTTTCCTCTGGTACAATGTTTGAAATTGTATAGCAGAAATCTTTTTTCACGTGCCCTGAATCCTTTGTCATTCACAGAGATTCATCACATTTTATTATTCTCAATGATAAATGCTGACATTACAATCCGTCTTGTATTAGAAATGCAAAAAGAGCTTTCAATAAGATCTATAATTTACTATAATTTCCAGACAATTTTAACTTTTTGAAGTCAGGATGGCCGCGGTCTAGGCCCTGCGTTAAGGTCGCAGTCTCCACTGGAGGCGTGGGTTCAAATCCCACTTCTGACAAATTGGCTTTTTCTCTGGTATAATGTTTGAAATTGTTTGGCAGAAATCTTTTTCACATGCCCTGAATCCTTTGTCATTCACAGAGATTCATCACATTTTATTATTCTCAATGATAAATGCTGACATTACAATCCGTCTTGTATTAGAAATGCAAAAAGAGCTTTCAATAAGATCTATAATTTACTATAATTTCCAGACAATTTTAACTTTTTGAAGTTAGGATGGCCGAGCGGTCTAAGGCCATGCTAAGGTCGCAGTCTCCACTGGAGGCGGGTTCAAATCCCACTTCTGACAAATTGTCTTTTTCTCTGGTATAATGTTTGAAATTGTTTGGCAGAAATCTTTTTCACATGCCCTGAATCCTTTGTCATTCACAGAGATTCATCACATTTTATTATTCTCAATGATAAATGCTGACATTACAATCCGTCTTGTATTAGAAATGCAAATAGAGCTTTCAATAAGATCTATAATTTACTATAATTTCCAGACAATTTTAACTTTTTGAAGTTAGGATGGCCGAGCGGTCTAAGGCGCTGCGTTAAGGTCGCAGTCTCCACTGGAGGCGTGGGTTCAAATCCCACTTCTGACAACTTTTTTTTTCCTCTGGTACAATGTTTGAAATTGTATGGCAGAAATCTTTTTCACGTGCCCTGAATCCTTTGTCATTCACAGAGATTCATCACATTTTATTATTCTCAATGATAAATGCTGACATTACAATCCGTCTTGTATTAGAAATGCAAAAAGAGATTTCAATAAGATCTATAATTTACTATAATTTCCAGACAATTTAAACTTTTTGAAGTAAGGATGGCTGAGGGGTCTAAGGCGCTGCGTTAAGGTCGCAGTCTCCTCTGGAGGCGTGGGTTCGAATCCCACTTCTGACAACTTCTGTTTTTCTCTTTTTCTCTGGTTCAATGTTTGAAATTGTATGGCAGAAATCTTTTTCACATGCCCTGAATCCTTTGTCATTCACAGAGATTCATCACATTTTATTATTCTCAATGATAAATGCTGACATTACAATCCGTCTTGTATTAGAAATGCAAAAAGAGCTTTCAATAAGATCTATAATTTACTATAATTTCCAGACAATTTAAAATTTTGAAGTCAGGATGGCCGAGCGGTCTAAGGCGCTGCGTTAAGGTCGCAGTCTCCACTGGAGGCGTGGGTTCAAATCCCACTTCTGACAAATTGTCTTTTTTCTCTGGTTCAATGTCTGAAATTGTTTGGCAGAAATCTTTTTCACATGCCCTGAATCCTTTGTCATTCACAGAGATTCATCACATTTTATTATTCTCAATGATAAATGCTGACATTACAATCCGTCTTGTATTAGAAATGCAAAAAGAGCTTTCAATAAGATCTATAATTTACTATAATTTCCAGACAATTTAACCATTTTGAAGTCAGGTTGGCCGAAGGTCTAGGCGCTGCGTTCAGGTCGCAGTCTCCACTGGAGGCGTGGGTCCGAATCCCACTTCTGACAAATTGTCTTTTTCTCTTTTTCTCTGGTTCAATGTTTGAAATTGTGTGGCAGAAATCTTTTTCACGTGCCCTGAACCCTTTGTCATTCACAGAGATTCATCACATTTTATTATTCTCAATGATAAATGCTGACATTACAATCCGTCTTGTATTAGAAATGCAAAAAGAGCTTTCAATAAGATCTATAATTTACTATAATTTCCAGACAATTTTAACTTTTTGAAGTCAGGATGGCCGAGCGGTCTAAGGCGCTGCGTTAAGGTCGCAGTCTCCACTGGAGGCGTGGGTTCAAATCCCACTTCTGACAATTAGTCTTTTTCTCTGGTATAATGTTTGAAATTGTTTGGCAGAAATCTTTTTCACATGCCCTGAATCCTTTGTCATTCACAGAGATTCATCACATTTTATTATTCTCAATGCTAAATGCTGACATTACAATCCGTCTTGTATTAGAAATGCAAAAAGAGCTTTCAATAAGATCTATAATTTACTATAATTTCCAGACAATTTAAACTTTTTGAAGTCAGGATGGCCGAGCGGTCTAAGGCGCTGCGTTAAGGTCGCAGTCTCCACTGGAGGCGTGGGTTCAAATCCCACTTCTGACAACTTTTTTTTTCCTCTGGTACAATGTTTGAAATTGTATAGCAGAAATCTTTTTCACGTGCCCTGAATCCTTTGTCATTCACAGAGATTCATCACATTTTGTTATTCTTAATGATAAATGCTGACATTACAATCCGTCTTGTATTAGAAATGCAAAAAGAGCTTTCAATAAGATCTATAATTTACTATAATTTCCAGACAATTTAAACTTTTTGAAGTCAGGATGGCCGAGCGGTCTAAGGCGCTGCGTTAAGGTCGCAGTCTCCACTGGAGGCGTGGGTTCAAATCCCACTTCTGACAACTTTTTTTTTCCTCTGGTACAATGTTTGAAATTGTATAGCAGAAATCTTTTTCACGTGCCCTGAATCCTTTGTCATTCACAGAGATTCATCACATTTTATTATTCTCAATGATAAATGCTGACATTACAATCCGTCTTGTATTAGAAATGCAAAAGAGCTTTCAATAAGATCTATAATTTACTATAATTTCCAGACAATTTTAACTTTTTGAAGTTAGGATGGCGAAGGTCTAAGGCGCTGCTAAGGTCGCAGTCTCCACTGGAGGCGTGGGTTCAAATCCCACTTCTGACAAATTGGCTTTTTCTCTGGTATAATGTTTGAAATTGTTTGGCAGAAATCTTTTTCACATGCCCTGAATCCTTTGTCATTCACAGAGATTCATCACATTTTATTATTCTCAATGATAAATGCTGACATTACAATCCGTCTTGTATTAGAAATGCAAAAAGAGCTTTCAATAAGATCTATAATTTACTATAATTTCCAGACAATTTTAAACTTTTTGAAGTCAGGATGGCCGAGCGGTCTAAGGCGCTGCGTAAGGTCGCAGTCTCCACTGGAGGCGTGGGTTCAAATCCCACTTCTGACAAATTGTCTTTTTCTCTGGTATAATGTTTGAAATTGTATGGCAGAAATCTTTTTCACATGCCCTGAATCCTTTGTCATTCACAGAGATTCATCACATTTTATTATTCTCAATGATAAATGCTGACATTACAATCCGTCTTGTATTAGAAATGCAAAAAGAGCTTTCAATAAGATCTATAATTTACTATAATTTCCAGACAATTTAAACTTTTTGAAGTCAGGATGGCCGAGCGGTCTAAGGCGCTGCGTTAAGGTCGCAGTCTCCACTGGAGGCGTGGGTTCAAATCCCACTTCTGACAACATTTTTTTCTCTGGTACAATGTTTGAAATTGTATAGCAGAAATCTTTTTCACGTGCCCTGAATCCTTTGTCATTCACAGAGATTCATCACATTTTGCTATTCTTAATGATAAATGCTGACATTACAATCCGTCTTGTATTAGAAATGCAAAAAGAGCTTTCAATAAGATCTATAATTTACTATAATTTCCAGACAATTTTAACTTTTTGAAGTTAGGATGGCCGAGAGGTCTAAGGCGCTGCAAGGTCGCAGTCTCCACTGGAGGCGTGGGTTCAAATCCCACTTCTGACAAATTGTCTTTTTTCTCTGGTATAATGTTTGAAATTGTTTGGCAGAAATCTTTTTCACATGCCCTGAATCCTTTGTCATTCACAGAGATTCATCACATTTTATTATTCTCAATGATAAATGCTGACATTACAATCCGTCTTGTATTAGAAATGCAAAAGAGCTTTCAATAAGATCTATAATTTACTATAATTTCCAGACAATTTTAACTTTTTGAAGTCAGGATGGCCGAGCGGTCTAAGGCGCTGCGTTAAGGTCGCAGTCTCTACTGGAGGCGTGGGTTCAAATCCACTTCTGACAAATTGTCTTTTCCTCTGGTATAATGTTTGAAATTGTTTGGCAGAAATCTTTTTTCACATGCCCTGAATCCTTTGTCATTCACAGAGATTCATCACATTTTATTATTCTCAATGATAAATGCTGACATTACAATCCGTCTTGTATTAGAAATGCAAAAGAGCTTTCAATAAGATCTATAATTTACTATAATTTCCAGACAATTTAAACTTTTTGAAGTCAGGATGGCCGAGCGGTCTAAGGCGCTGCTAAGGTCGCAGTCTCCACTGGAGGCGTGGGATCAAATCCCACCTTCTGATAAATTGTCTTTTTCTCTTTTTCTCTGGTTCAATGTTTGAAATTGTATGGCAGAAATCTTTTTCACGTGCCCTGAATCCTTTGTCATTCACAGAGATTCATCACATTTTATTATTCTCAATGATAAATGCTGACATTACAATCCGTCTTGTATTAGAAATGCAAAAAGAGCTTTCAATAAGATCTATAATTTACTATAATTTCCAGACAATTTAAACTTTTTGAAGTCAGGATGGCCGAGCGCGTTAAGGTCGCAGTCTCCACTGGAGGCGTGGGTTCAAATCCCACTTCTGACAACTTTTTTTTTCCTCTGGTACAATGTTTGAAATTGTATGGCAGAAATCTTTTTCACGTGCCCTGAATCCTTTGTCATTCACAGAGATTCATCACATTTTATTATTCTCAATGATAAATGCTGACATTACAATCCGTCTTGTATTAGAAATGCAAAAAGAGCTTTCAATAAGATCTATAATTTACTATAATTTCCAGACAATTTAACCATTTTGAAGTCAGGATGGCCGAGCGGTCTAAGGCGCTGTTAAGGTCCCAGTCTCCATTGGAGGCGTGGGTCAGAATCCCACTTCTGACAAATTGTCTTTCTCTGGTTCAACGTCTGAAATTGTTTGGCAGAAATCTTTTTCACATGCCCTGAATCCTTTGTCATTCACAGAGATTCATCACATTTTATTATTCTCAATGATAAATGCTGACATTACAATCCGTCTTGTATTAGAAATGCAAAAAGAGCTTTCAATAAGATCTATAATTTACTATAATTTCCAGACAATTTAACTTTTTGAAGTCAGGATGGCCGAGCGGTCTAAGGCGCTGCGTTAAGGTCGCAGTCTCCACTGGAGGCGTGGGTTCAAATCCCACTTCTGACAAATTGTCTTTTTCTCTGGTATAATGTTTGAAATTGTTTGGCAGAAATCTTTTTCACATGCCCTGAATCCTTTGTCATTCACAGAGATTCATCACATTTTATTATTCTCAATGATAAATGCTGACATTACAATCCGTCTTGTATTAGAAATGCAAAAAGAGCTTTCAATAAGATCTATAATTTACTATAATTTCCAGACAATTTAAACTTTTTGAAGTCAGGATCCGAGCGGTCTAAGGCGCTGCGTTAAGGTCGCAGTCTCCACTGGAGGCGTGGGTTCAAATCCCACTTCTGACAACTTTTTTTTTCCTCTGGTACAATGTTTGAAATTGTATGGCAGAAATCTTTTTCACGTGCCCTGAATCCTTTGTCATTCACAGAGATTCATCACATTTTATTATTCTCAATGATAAATGCTGACATTACAATCCGTCTTGTATTAGAAATGCAAAAAGAGATTTCAATAAGATCTATAATTTACTATAATTTCGAGACAATTTAAACTTTTTGAAGTAAGGATGGCTGAGGGGTCTAAGGCGCTGCGTTAAGGTCGCAGTCTCCTCTGGAGGCGTGGGTTCGAATCCCACTTCTGACAACTTCTTTTTCTCTGGTTCAATGTTTGAAATTGTTAGGCAGAAATCTTTTTCACATGCCCTGAATCCTTTGTCATTCACAGAGATTCATCACATTTTGTTATTCTCAATGATAAATGCTGACATTACAATCCGTCTTGTATTAGAAATGCAAAAAGAGCTTTCAATAAGATCTATAATTTACTATAATTTCCAGACAATTTAAAAATTTTGAAGTCAGGATGTCCGAGCGGTCTAAGGCGCTGTTAAGGTCGCAGTCTCCACTGGAGGCGTGGGTTCAAATCCCACTTCTGACAAATTGTCTTTTTCTCTGGTTCAACGTCTGAAATTGTTTGGCAGAAATCTTTTTCACATGCCCTGAATCCTTTGTCATTCACAGAGATTCATCACATTTTATTATTCTCAATGATAAATGCTGACATTACAATCCGTCTTGTATTAGAAATGCAAAAAGAGCTTTCAATAAGATCTATAATTTACTATAATTTCCAGACAATTTAACCATTTTGAAGTCAGGATGGCCGAGCGGTCTAAGGCGCTGCGTTAAGGTCGCAGTCTCCACTGGAGGCGTGGGTCCGAATCCCACTTCTGACAAATTGTCTTTTTCTCTTTTTCTCTGGTTCAATGTTTGAAATTGTGTGGCAGAAATCTTTTTCACGTGCCCTGAACCCTTTGTCATTCACAGAGATTCATCACATTTTATTATTCTCAATGATAAATGCTGACATTACAATCCGTCTTGTATTAGAAATGCAAAAAGAGCTTTCAATAAGATCTATAATTTACTATAATTTCCAGACAATTTAACTTTTTGAAGTCAGGATGGCCGAGCGGTCTAAGGCGCTGCGTTAAGGTCGCAGTCTCCACTGGAGGCGTGGGTTCAAATCCCACTTCTGACAAATTGGCTTTTTCTCTGGTACAATGTTTGAAATTGTATAGCAGAAATCTTTTTCACGTGCCCTGAATCCTTTGTCATTCACAGAGATTCATCACATTTTGCTATTCTTAATGATAAATGCTGACATTACAATCCGTCTTGTATTAGAAATGCAAAAAGAGCTTTCAATAAGATCTATAATTTACTATAATTTCCAGACAATTTTAACTTTTTGAAGTTAGGATGGCCGAGCGGTCTAAGTGCGTTAAGGTCGCAGTCTCCACTGGAGGCGTGGGTTCAAATCCCACTTCTGACAAATTGTCTTTTTCTCTGGTATAATGTTTGAAATTGTTTGGCAGAAATCTTTTTCACATGCCCTGAATCCTTTGTCATTCACAGAGATTCATCACATTTTATTATTCTCAATGATAAATGCTGACATTACAATCCGTCTTGTATTAGAAATGCAAAAAGAGCTTTCAATAAGATCTATAATTTACTATAATTTCCAGACAATTTTAACTTTTTGAAGTTAGGATGGCCGAGCGGTCTAAGGCGCTGCGTTAAGGTCGCAGTCTCCACTGGAGGCGTGGGTTCAAATCCCACTTCTGACAAATTGTCTTTTTCTCTGGTATAATGTTTGAAATTGTTTGGCAGAAATCTTTTTCACATGCCCTGAATCCTTTGTCATTCACAGAGATTCATCACATTTTATTATTCTCAATGCTAAATGCTGACATTACAATCCGTCTTGTATTAGAAATGCAAAAAGAGCTTTCAATAAGATCTATAATTTACTATAATTTCCAGACAATTTAAACTTTTTGAAGTCAGGATGGCCGAGCGGTCTAAGGCGCTGCGTTAAGGTCGCAGTCTCCACTGGAGGCGTGGGTTCAAATCCCACTTCTGACAAATTGTCTTTTTCTCTTTTTCTCTGGTTCAATGTTTGAAATTGTGTGGCAGAAATCTTTTTCACGTGCCCTGAACCCTTTGTCATTCACAGAGATTCATCACATTTTATTATTCTCAATGATAAATGCTGACATTACAATCCGTCTTGTATTAGAAATGCAAAAAGAGCTTTCAATAAGATCTATAATTTACTATAATTTCCAGACAATTTAAACTTTTTGAAGTCAGGATGGCCGAGCGGTCTAAGGCGCTGCGTTAAGGTCGCAGTCTCCACTGGAGGCGTGGGTTCAAATCCCACTTCTGACAACTTTTTTTTTCCTCTGGTACAATGTTTGAAATTGTATAGCAGAAATCTTTTTCACGTGCCCTGAATCCTTTGTCATTCACAGAGATTCATCACATTTTATTATTCTCAATGATAAATGCTGACATTACAATCCGTCTTGTATTAGAAATGCAAAAAGAGCTTTCAATAAGATCTATAATTTACTATAATTTCCAGACAATTTTAACTTTTTGAAGTTAGGATGGCCGAGCGGTCTAAGGCGCCATGCTAAGGTCGCAGTCTCCACTGGAGGCGGGTTCAAATCCCACTTCTGACAAATTGTCTTTTTCTCTGGTATAATGTTTGAAATTGTTTGGCAGAAATCTTTTTCACATGCCCTGAATCCTTTGTCATTCACAGAGATTCATCACATTTTATTATTCTCAATGATAAATGCTGACATTACAATCCGTCTTGTATTAGAAATGCAAAAAGAGCTTTCAATAAGATCTATAATTTACTATAATTTCCAGACAATTTAACCATTTTGAAGTCAGGATGGCCGAGCGGTTAAGGTCGCAGTCTCCACTGGAGGCGTGGGTTCAAATCCCACTTCTGACAACTTTTTTTTTCCTCTGGTACAATGTTTGAAATTGTATGGCAGAAATCTTTTTCACGTGCCCTGAATCCTTTGTCATTCACAGAGATTCATCACATTTTATTATTCTCAATGATAAATGCTGACATTACAATCCGTCTTGTATTAGAAATGCAAAAAGAGCTTTCAATAAGATCTATAATTTACTATAATTTCCAGACAATTTAAACTTTTTGAAGTCAGGATGGCTGAGGGGTCTAAGGCGTTAAGGTCGCAGTCTCCTCTGGAGGCGTGGGTTCGAATCCCACTTCTGACAACTTCTGTTTTTCTCTGGTTCAATGTTTGAAATTGTTAGGCAGAAATCTTTTTCACATGCCCTGAATCCTTTGTCATTCACAGAGATTCATCACATTTTATTATTCTCAATGATAAATGCTGACATTACAATCCGTCTTGTATTAGAAATGCAAAAAGAGCTTTCAATAAGATCTATAATTTACTATAATTTCCAGACAATTTAACCTTTTTGAAGTCAGGATGGCCGAGCGGTCTAAGGCGCTGCGTTAAGGTCGCAGTCTCCACTGGAGGCGTGGGTTCAAATCCCACTTCTGACAAATTGTCTTTTTCTCTGGTACAATGTTTGAAATTGTTAGGCAGAAATCTTTTTCACATGCCCTGAATCCTTTGTCATTCACAGAGATTCATCACATTTTGTTATTCTCAATGATAAATGCTGACATTACAATCCGTCTTGTATTAGAAATGCAAAAGAGCTTTCAATAAGATCTATAATTTACTATAATTTCCAGACAATTAAAATTTTTGAAGTCAGGATGGCCGAGCGGTCTAAGGCGCTGCTAAGGTCGCAGTCTCCACTGGAGGCGTGGGTTCAAATCCCACTTCTGACAAATTGTCTTTTTCTCTGGTTCAACGTCTGAAATTGTTTGGCAGAAATCTTTTTCATGCCCTGAATCCTTTGTCATTCACAGAGATTCATCACATTTTATTATTCTCAATGATAAATGCTGACATTACAATCCGTCTTGTATTAGAAATGCAAAAAGAGCTTTCAATAAGATCTATAATTTACTATAATTTCCAGACAATTTAACCATTTTGAAGTCAGGATGGCCGAGCGGTCTAAGGCGCTACGTTAAGGTCGCAGTCTCCACTGGAGGCGTGGGTCGAATCCCACTTCTGACAAATTGTCTTTTTCTCTTTTTCTCTGGTTCAATGTTTGAAATTGTGTGGCAGAAATCTTTTTCACGTGCCCTGAACCCTTTGTCATTCACAGAGATTCATCACATTTTATTATTCTCAATGATAAATGCTGACATTACAATCCGTCTTGTATTAGAAATGCAAAAAGAGCTTTCAATAAGATCTATAATTTACTATAATTTCCAGACAATTTAAACTTTTTGAAGTCAGGATGGCTGAGGGGTCTAAGGCGCTGCGTTAAGGTCGCAGTCTCCTCTGGAGGCGTGGGTTCGAATCCCACTTCTGACAACTTCTGTTTTTCTCTGGTTCAATGTTTGAAATTGTTAGGCAGAAATCTTTTTCACATGCCCTGAATCCTTTGTCATTCACAGAGATTCATCACATTTTATTATTCTCAATGATAAATGCTGACATTACAATCCGTCTTGTATTAGAAATGCAAAAAGAGCTTTCAATAAGATCTATTATTTACTATAATTTCCAGACAATTTAACCTTTTTGAAGTCAGGATGGCCGAGCGGTCTAAGGCGCTGCGTTAAGGTCCCAGTCTCCATTGGAGGCGTGGGTCCGAATCCCACTTCTGACAAATTGTCTTTTTCTCTGGTTCAATGTTTGAAATTGTATGGCAGAAATCTTTTTCACGTGCCCTGAATCCTTTGTCATTCACAGAGATTCATCACATTTTATTATTCTCAATGATAAATGCTGACATTACAATCCGTCTTGTATTAGAAATGCAAAAAGAGATTTCAATAAGATCTATAATTTACTATAATTTCGAGACAATTTAAACTTTTTGAAGTAAGGATGGCTGAGGGGTCTAAGGCGCTGCGTTAAGGTCGCAGTCTCCTCTGGAGGCGTGGGTTCGAATCCCACTTCTGACAACTGCTGTTTTCCTCTGGTACAATGTTTGAAATTGTATGGCAGAAATCTTTTTCACGTGCCCTGAATCCTTTGTCATTCACAGAGATTCATCACATTTTATTATTCTCAATGATAAATGCTGACATTACAATCCGTCTTGTATTAGAAATGCAAAAAGAGATTTCAATAAGATCTATAATTTACTATAATTTCGAGACAATTTAAACTTTTTGAAGTAAGGATGGCTGAGGGGTCTAAGGCGCTGCGTTAAGGTCGCAGTCTCCTCTGGAGGCGTGGGTTCGAATCCCACTTCTGACAACTTCTGTTTTTCTCTGGTTCAATGTTTGAAATTGTTAGGCAGAAATCTTTTTCACATGCCCTGAATCCTTTGTCATTCACAGAGATTCATCACATTTTGTTATTCTCAATGATAAATGCAAACTTTACAATCCGTTTTGTATTAGAAATCCAAAAAGAGCTTTCAATACGATCTAAAATCTACTATAATTTCCGGACAATTTAAAATTTTTGAAGTCAGGATGTCCGAGTGGTCTTAGGCGCTGCGTTCAGGTCGCAGTCTCCACTGGAGGTGTGGGTTCAAATCACACTTCTAAAAAATTGTCTTTTTCTCTGGTTCAACGTCTGAAATTGTTTGGCAGAAATCTTTTTCACATGCCCTGAATCCTTTGTCATTCACAGAGATTCATCACATTTTATTATTCTCAATGATAAATGCTGACATTACAATCCGTCTTGTATTAGAAATGCAAAAAGAGCTTTCAATAAGATCTATAATTTACTATAATTTCCAGACAATTTAACCATTTTGAAGTAAGGATGGCTGAGGGGTCTAAGGAGCTGCGTTCAGGTCGCAGTCTCCAATGGACGTGTGGGTTCGATTCCCACTTCTGAAAACTTGTTTTTCTCTGGTTCAATGTTTGAAATTGTTAGGCAGAAATCTTTTTCACATGCCCTGAATCCTTTGTCATTCACAGAGATTCATCACATTTCATTATTCTCAATGATAAATGCTGACATTACAATCCTTCTTGTGTTAGAAATGCAAAAAGAGATTTCACTAAAATCTAAAATCTACAATAATTTCCAGAGGTAAACATTTTAAGACAGGATGGCCGATTGGTCTAAGGTGCTCCGTTAAGGTCGCAGTCTCCACTGGAGGCTTAGGTTCAAATCCCACTTCTGACAACTTATGTTTTTCTCTGGTACAATGTTTGAAATTGTTTGGCAGAAATCTTTTTCACGTTCCCTGAATCCTTTTTCATTCACATAGATTCATCTCATTTTGTTATTCTCAATGATAAATGCAAACTTTACAATCCGGTTTTGTATTAGAAATGCAAAAAGAGCTTTCATTAAAATCTAAAATCTACTATAATTTCCAGAGTTATAAACATATTTGAAGTCAGGATGGCCGAGCGGTCTAAGGCGCTGCGTTCAGGTAGCAGTCTCCACTGGAGGCGTGGGTTCGAATCCCACTTCTGTTAAATTGTCTTTTTCACTGGTTCGATGCTTGAATTTGTTTGTAATAAGTCTTCCTTACCCTTCCCCAGATGCTTTGTTTTTCGACAGAGTTTATTAAAAAAACTAATTAGCTCGAAGCATTCACTTTTTCTTGTAAGCTTCTTTGTCATTTGTCATTGCTTTGTTATTCTACAGAGTTTAATAAAAATATTTGCTCCGCTACGCGACGTGTAGAGACAGAATGACATGCTGCTG
>JAYMGU010000201.1:0-11427 GCA_036178185.1 Liparis tanakae
TCATCAAACTTGTAGAAGTGTGTCCTAAGAACCCTTTCTTTTGGTTGAATACCCAAAAAAAGGTTTTGTTTAGTAAAATCCACTTTTGGTCTCTCTGGGGCTGGAAAAATCAGTTTAAGAGCATAAAAAACAAGATATGCTGCTTGAGGCAGTAAAAGTGATAAGCATCAGGTATTCATGAAAATGTCATCAAACTTGTAAGAAGTGTGTCCTAAGACCCTTTATTTTGTTGAAAACCCAGAAAAAAAGTTTTGTTTAGTACAATCCACTTTTGGTCTCTGCGGTCTGAAAAATCAGAAAACAAGATGTTGCTGCTTTGAGGCAGTAAAGTGATGAAAACATCAGGTATTCCATGAAAATGTCATCAAACTTAAGAAGTGTGTCTAAAGACACTTTCTTTGGTTGAAAACCCAAAAAAAGGTTTTTGTTTAGTAAAATCCACTTTTTGGTCTCTGCGGGCTGAAAATCAGTTTAAGAGCATAAAAAACAAGATATTGCTGCTTGAGGCAGTAAAGTGATGAAAGCATCAGGTATTCATGAAAATGTCATCAAACTTGTAAGAGGTGTGTCCCTAAGACACTTTATTTGGTTGAAAACCCAGAAAAAAAAAAGTTTTGTTTAGTAAAATCCACTTTTGGTCTCTGCTGTCTGAAAATCAGAAACAAGATGTTGCTGCTTTGAGGCAGTAAAGTGATGAAAAACATCAGGTATTCCTGAAAATGTCATCAAACTTGTAGAAGTGTGTCCTAAGACACTTTCTTTGGTTGAAAACCCAGAAAAAAAGGTTTTGTTTAGTAAAATCCACTTTTGGTCTCTGCGGTCTGAAAATCAGAAAACAAGATGTTGCTGCTTTGAGGCAGTAAAGTGATGAAAACATCAGGTATTAATGAAAATGTCATCAAACTTGTAAGAAGTGTGTCAGACACTTTCTTTGGTCAAAACCCAGAAAAAAAGGTTTTGTTTAGTAAAATCCACTTTTTGGTCTCTCTCTTGGCCCCTAAAATCAGTTTAAGAGCATAAAAACAAGATATTGCTGCTTGAGGCAGTAAAGTGATAAAAGCATCAGATATTCATGAAAATGTCATCAAACTTGTAAGTGTGTCCTAAGACACTNTATTTGGTTGAAAACCCAGAAAAAAAAGTTTTGTTTAGTAAAATACACTTTTAGTCTCTGCGGTCTAAAAATCAGAAAACAAGATGTCAGAATCAGAATCAGAATCAGAATCAGCTTTAATGGCCATGAAAGTTTTCACATACATGGAATTTGTCTCCGGTTCCACTTTGCTCTCTCATACATACACAATATACATTAAACTAGATAAATATAAAAAAGATTCAAAAAGACATTAAAGGCAGTAGTTAAAAAGTGCAGATAGTGCAGATGGAGAGTCTGATCAACTGTTCATCAGGGTGACAGCCAGAGGGAAGAAGCTGTTTCTGTGTCTGGTAGTTTTGGCGTACAGAGCTCTGTAGCGCCTCCCAGAGGGGAGGAGTTGGAACAGCTTGTGTCCAGGGTGTGACGGGTCTGTAGTGATCTTTCCAGCCCGCTTCCTGACTCTGGAGGTGTACAAGTCCAGGATGGAGGGCAGGCTGGAACCAATAGTTCTCTCTGCCGACCTGACGATCCGCTGTAGTCTGCCTCTGTCCTGTTTGGTGGCCGATCCAAACCACACAGTGATGGAGGAGCAGAGGACAGACTGGATGATGGCGGTGTAGAAGAGGATCAGCAGCAGCTCCTGAGGCAGGCTGTATTTCCTGAGCTGGCGCAGGAAGTACAGCCTCTGCTGGGCCTTTTTTTCCGGATGGTGTTGATGTTGGAGGCCCACTTCAGGTCCTGGGAGATTGTGGATCCCAGAAACCTGAAGGTCTCCTGCGGACACAGTGCTATTGTGTATGGTGAGGGGGTAGTGTTGGGTGGCTCCTCCTGAAGTCCACTGTCATCTCCACAGTCTTGAGCTTGTTCAGCTCCAGGTGGTTCACACCACACCAGAGGACCAGCTGTTCAACCTCCCGTTTGTACACGCAGACTCGTCACCGTTCTGATGAGGCCGATGACCCGTTGTCGCCGTCCTGCGAACTTCAGGAGTTTAACAGGCGGGTCCCCTGAGGTGCACTCGTTGGTGTAGAGGGAGAAAAGAGCAGTGGAGAGAGCACATCCTGGGGCGCCACGGTACTGATGGTCGGGTGCTGGATATGGTTTTCCCAGCCTCACCTGCTGCATTTTGTCTGTCAGGGAAGTTAGTGATCCACCGACAGGTGGGGGGCTGCAGGTGAGCTGGCAGAGTTTGGAAGAAGCTCGGGATGATCGTGTTGAATGCCGAGCTGAAGTCCAACAGAACCCTATGCGTATGTCCCTGGGAGTCGAGGTGTTGCAGTATATAGTGCAGTCCCATATTGACCGCGATTATCCACCGACCTGTTTGCGCGATAGGCAAACTGCAGGGGGTCCAACAGGGCCTGTGATGTCCTTCAGGTGGGTCAACACAAGTCTTTCAAGGACTTCCATGACCACAGACGTCAGGGCAACGGGTCTGTAGTCATTTAATCCTGTGATGGAGGATTTCTTGGGGACCGGTATGATCAAGGGGCGCTTGAAACAGGAAGGGACTCACACAGCTCCGTGATCGGTTGAAGATCTCCGTGAAGATGGGGGCCAGCTGGTCAGCACAGGCTTTCAGGCAGGAGGGGACACACCGTCTGGGCCCGGAGCCTTCCTGATCTTCTGTCTCTGAAAGAGCCGACTCACATCCTTTCGCAGATCGTCAGTGCCGGTGGGGGGGGTTGGGTGGGGAGGTGAGGGAGGCAGATGATTGTTTGTTGATGGGGCAGTTGGGCGTGGCGGAAGTGGGCTTGTTGAACCTGCAGTAGAACATTCAGGTCGTCGGCCAGGCGGGTGATTGTCCACAGTGGGGGATGGTCTCTTGTAGTTGGTGAGTACTTCCAGGCCTCTCCAGACTGACGAGGGTCGTTGGCTGAAAACTTCTTTTCAGCTTATCAGTATAGCTCTTCTTAGCTAGCAGTCTCCCTCGTCAGGGAGTTTCTGGTCTGGTTGTAGAGAATCCTGTCCCCACCACTGTAGGCCTCCTCTTTAGCCCGACAAGCTGCCTGGAGTCCTGCAGTGAACCAGGGTTTATTGTTGTTGTATGTGCAGAAGGTTTTAGTCGGCACACATGTCCTGCTAAAACTGGGATGTAGGATGTCACAGTGTCAGTGAGCCCGTCCAGGTCTGTAGCAGCAGCCTCCAAAAACACTCCAATCAGTGGAGGCAAAGCAGGACTGTAGCTCCAGCTTGGCCTCATTGGGTGATGTTGCTGCTTTGAGGCAGTAAAGTGATGAAAACATCAGGTATTCATGAAAATGTCCATCAAACTTTTTAGAAGTGTTTCCTAAGACACTTTCTTTTGGTTGAATACCCAGAAAAAATTTGTTTAGTAAAATCCACTTTGGTCTCTCTGGTCTGAAAATCAGTTTAAGAGCATAAAAACAAGATGTTGCTGCTTGAGTTAGTAAAAGTGATGAAAGCATCAGGTATTCATGAAAATGTATCAAACTTTTAAAGTGTTTCCTAAGACACTTTCTTTTGTTAAAAACCCAGAAAAAAGGTGTTGTTTAGTAAAATCCACTTTTGGTCTCTCTGGTCTGAAAATCAGTTTAAGAGCATAAAAACAAGATATTGCTGCTTGAGTTAGTAAAGTGATGAAAGCATCAGGTATTCATGAAAATGTCATCAAACTTGTAAGAAGTGTGTCCTAAGACACTTTATTTGTTGAAAACCCAGAAAAAAAGTTTTGTTTAGTAAAATCCACTTTTGGTCTCTGCGGTCTGAAAATCAGAAAATAAGATGTTGCTGCTTTGAGCCAATAAAGTGATGAAAACATCAGGTATTCATGGAAATGTCATCAAACTTGTAAGAAGTGTGTCCTAAGACACTTTCTTTGGTTGAAAACCCAGAAAAAAAGGTTTTGTTTAGTAAAAATCCACTTTTGGTCTCTGGCGGTTAAAAAAGAAAAACAAGATGTTGCTGCTTTGAGGCAGTAAAGTGATGAAAACATCAGGTATTCATGAAAATGTCATCAAACTTGTAAAAAGTGTGTCCTAAGACACTTTATTTGGTTGAAAATCCAGAAAAAAAGGTTTTGTTTAGTAAAATCCACTTTTGGTCTCTCTGCCGGCTGAAAATCAGTTTAAGAGCATAAAAACAAGATATTGCTGCTTGAGGCAGTAAAGTGATGAAAGCATCAGGTATTCATGAAAATGTCATCAAACTTGTAAGAAGTGTGTCCTAAGACACTTTATTTGGTTGAAAACCCAGAAAAAAAGTTTTGTTTAGTAAAATACACTTTTGGTCTCTGCGGTCTGAAAATCAGAAAACAAGATGTTGCTGCTTTGAGGCAATAAAGTGATGAAAACATCAGGTATTCATGAAAATGTCATCAAACTTGTAAGAAGTGTGTCCTAAGACACTTTTATTTGGTTGAATACCCAGAAAAAAAGGTTTTGTTTAGTAAAATCCACTTTTGGTCTCTCTGCCGGCTGAAAATCAGTTTAAGAGCATAAAAACAAGATATTGCTGCTTGAGGCAGTAAAGTGATGAAAGCATCAGGTATTCATGAAAATGTCATCAAACTTGTAAGAAGTGTGTCCTAAGACACTTTATTTGGTTGAAAACCCAGAAAAAAAGTTTTGTTTAGTAAAATACACTTTTGGTCTCTGCGGTCTGAAAATCAGAAAACAAGATGTTGCTGCTTTGAGCCAATAAAGTGATGAAAACATCAGGTATTCATGAAAATGTCATCAAACTTGTAAGAAGTGTGTCCTAAGACACTTTATTTGGTTGAAAACCAAAAAAAAGGTTTTGTTTAGTAAAAATCCACTTTTGGTCTCTCTGCCGGCTGAAAATCAGTTTAAGAGCATAAAAACAAGATATTGCTGCTTGAGGCAGTAAAGTGATGAAAGCATCAGGTATTCATGAAAATGTCATCAAACTTGTAAGAAGTGTGTCCTAAGACACTTTCTTTGGTTGAAAACCCAGAAAAAAGGTTTTGTTTAGTAAAATCCACTTTTGGTCTCGGTCTGAAAATCAGAAAACAAGATGTTGCTGCTTTGAGGCAGTAAAGTGATGAAAACATCAGGTATTAATGAAAATGTCATCAAACTTGTAAGAAGTGTGTCCTAAGACACTTTCTTTGGTCGAAAAAGAAAAAAAAAGGTTTTGTTTAGTAAAATCCACTTTTGGTCTCTCTGCGGTCTAAAAAATCATTTTAAGAGCATAAAAACAAGATATTGCTGCTTGAGGCAGTAAAGTGATGAAAGCATCAGGTATTCATGAAAATGTCATCAAACTTGTAAGAAGTGTGTCCTAAGACACTTTATTTGGTTGAAAACCCAGAAAAAAAAGTTTTGTTTAGTAAAATACACTTTTGGTCTCTCTACGGTCTGAAAATCAGAAAACAAGATGTTGCTGCTTTGAGGCAATAAAGTGATGAAAACATCAGGTATTCATGAAAATGTCATCAAACTTGTAAGAAGTGTGTCCTAAGACACTTTCTTTGGGTTGAAAACCCAGAAAAAAAAGGTTTTGTTTAGTAAAATCCACTTTTGGTCTCTGCAGTCTAAAAACAGAAAACAAGATGTTGCTGCTTTGAGGCAGTAAAGTGATGAAAACATCAGGTATTCATGAAAATGTCATCAAACTTGTAAGAAGTGTGTCCTAAGACACTTTATTTGGGTTGAAAACCCAAAAAAAAGGTTTTTGTTTAGTAAAATCCACTTTTGTCTCTACCGGCTGAAAATCAGTTTAAGAGCATAAAACAAGATATTGCTGCTTGAGGCAGTAAAGTGATGAAAGCATCAGGTATTCATGAAAATGTCATCAAACTTGTAAGAAGTGTGTCCTAAGACACTTTCTTTGGTTGAAAACCCAGAAAAAAAGGTTTTGTTTAGTAAAATCCACTTTTGGTCTCTGCGGTCTAAAAAAACAGAAAACAAGATGTTGCTGCTTTGAGGCAGTAAAGTGATGAAAGCATCAGGTATTCATGAAAATGTCATCAAACTTGTAAGAAGTGTGTCCTAAGACACTTTCTTTGGTTGAAAACCCAGAAAAAAAGGTTTTGTTTAGTAAAAATCACTTTTGGTCTCTGCGGTCTGAAAATCAGTTATCAGAAAACAAGATGTTGCTGCTTTGAGGCAGTAAAGTGATGAAAACATCAGGTATTCATGAAAATGTCATCAAACTTGTGAAGTGTGTCCTAAGACACTTTCTTTGGTCGAAAACCCAGAAAAAAAGGGTTTTGTTTAGTAAAATCCACTTTTGGTCTCTCTGCGGTCTGAAAATCAGTTTAAGAGCATAAAAAAGATATTGCTGCTTGAGGCAGTAAAGTGATGAAAGCATCAGGTATTCATGAAAATGTCATCAAACTTGTAAGAAGTGTGTCCTAAGACACTTTATTTGGTTGAAAACCCAGAAAAAAAAGTTTGTTTTGTTTAAAAATACACTTTTGGTCTCTGCGGTCTGAAAATCAGAAAACAAGATGTTGCTGCTTTGAGGCAGTAAAGTGATGAAAACATCAGGTATTCATGAAAATGTCATCAAACTTGTAAGAAGTGTTTCCTAAGACACTTTCTTTTGTTGAATACCCAGAAAAAAAGGTGTTGTTTTAGTAAAATCCACTTTTGGTCTCTCTACGGTCTGAAAATCAGTTTAAGAGCATAAAAACAAGATATTGCTGCTTGAGGCAGTAAAGTGATGAAAGCATCAGGTATTCATGAAAATGTCATCAAACTTGTAAGAAGTGTGTCCTAAGACACTTTCTTTGGTTGAAAACCAAAAAAAAGGTTTTGTTTAGTAAAATCCACTTTTTGGTCTCTGCGGTCTGAAAATCAGAAAACAAGATGTTGCTGCTTTGAGGCAGTAAAGTGATGAAAACATCAGGTATTCATGAAAATGTCATCAAACTTGTAAGAAGTGTGTCCTAAGACACTTTCTTTGGTTGAAAACCAGAAAAAAAAGGTTTTGTTTAGTAAAATCCACTTTTGGTCTCTGCCGGTCTGAAAATCAGTTTAAGAGCATAAAACAAGATGTTGCTGCTTTGAGGCAGTAAAAGTGAAAAAATCAGGTATTCATGAAAATGTCATCAAACTTGTAAGAAGTGTGTCCTAAGACACTTTCTTTGGTTGAAAACCAGAAAAAAAAGGGTTTTGTTTAGTAAAATCCACTTTTGGTCTCTCTGCGGTCTAAAAATCAGAAAAACAAGATATTGCTGCTTGAGGCAGTAAAGTGATGAAAGCATCAGGTATTCATGAAAATGTCATCAAACTTGTAAGAAGTGTGTCCTAAGACACTTTATTTGGTTGAAAACCCAAAAAAAAGTTTTGTTTAGTAAAATCCACTTTTGGTCTCTGCGGTCTAAAATCAGAAAACAAGATGTTGCTGCTTTGAGGCAGTAAAGTGATGAAAACATCAGGTATTCATGAAAATGTCATCAAACTTGTAAGAAGTGTGTCCTAAGACACTTTATTTGGTTGAAAACAGAAAAAAAGGTTTTGTTTAGTAAAATCCACTTTTGGTCTCTCTGCCGGCTGAAAATCAGTTTAAGAGCATAAAAACAAGATATTGCTGCTTGAGGCAGTAAAGTGATGAAAGCATCAGGTATTCATGAAAATGTCATCAAACTTGTAAGAAGTGTGTCCTAAGACACTTTATTTGGTTGAAAACCCAGAAAAAAAGTTTTGTTTAGTAAAATACACTTTTGGTCTCTGCGGTCTGAAAATCAGTTTAAACAAAAACAAGATGTTGCTGCTTTGAGGCAATAAAGTGATGAAAACATCAGGTATTCATGAAAATGTCATCAAACTTGTAAGAAGTGTGTCCTAAGACACTTTATTTGGTTGAAAACCCAGAAAAAAAGGTTTTGTTTAGTAAAATCCACTTTTGGTCTCTCTGCCGGCTGAAAATCAGTTTAAGAGCATAAAAACAAGATATTGCTGCTTGAGGCAGTAAAGTGATGAAAGCATCAGGTATTCATGAAAATGTCATCAAACTTGTAAGAAGTGTGTCCTAAGACACATTCTTTGGTTGAAAACCCAGAAAAAAAGTTTTGTTTAGTAAAATCCACTTTTTGGTCTCTGCGGTCTGAAAGTCAGTTTAAGAGCATAAAAACAAGATGTTGCTGCTTTGAGGCAGTAAAGTGATGAAAACATCAGGTATTCATGAAAATGTCATCAAACTTGTAAGAAGTGTGTCCTAAGACACTTTCTTTGGTTGAATACCCAGAAAAAAGGTTTTGTTTAGTAAAATCCACTTTTGGTCTCTGCGGTCTGAAAATCAGTTTAAGAGCATAAAAACAAGATGTTGCTGCTTTGAGGCAGTAAAGTGATGAAAACATCAGGTAATCATGAAAATGTCATCAAACTTGTAAGAAGTGTGTCCTAAGACACTTTCTTTCGTTGAAAACCCAGAAAAAAAGGTTTTGTTTAGTAAAATCCACTTTTGGTCTCTCTGCGGGCTGAAAATCAGTTTAATAGCATAAAAACAAGATGTTGCTGCTTTGAGGCAGTAAAGTGATGAAAGCATCATGTATTCATGAAAATGTCATCAAACTTGTAAGAAGTGTGTCCTAAGACACTTTCTTTGGTTGAATACCCATAAAAAAGGTTTTGTTTAGTAAAATCCACTTTTGGTCTCTGCGGGCTGAAAATCAGTTTAAGAGCATAAAAACAAGATGTTGCTGCTTTGAGGCAGTAAAGTGATGAAAACATCAGGTACTCATGAAAATGTCATCAAACTTGTAAGAAGTGTGTCCTAAGACACTTTCTTTGGTAGAAAATACTGAAAAAAAGGTTTTGTTTAGTAAAATCCACTTTTGGTCTCTGCGGTCTGAAAATCAGAAAACAAGATGTTGCTGCTTTGAGGCAGTAAAGTGATGAAAACATCAGGTATTAATGAAAATGTCATCAAACTTGTAAGAAGTGTGTCCTAAGACACTTTCTTTGGTCGAAAACCCAGAAAAAAAGGTTTTGTTTAGTAAAATCCACTTTTGGTCTCTCTGCGGTCTAAAAATCAGTTTAAGAGCATAAAAACAAGATATTGCTGCTTGAGGCAGTAAAGTGATGAAAGCATCAGGTATTCATGAAAATGTCATCAAACTTGTAAGAAGTGTGTCCTAAGACACTTTCTTTGGTTGAAAACCCAGAAAAAAAGGTTTTGTTTAGTAAAATCCACTTTTGGTCTCTGCGGTCTGAAAAACAGAAAACAAGATGTTGCTGCTTTGAGGCAGTAAAGTGATGAAAACATCAGGTATTCATGAAAATGTCATCAAACTTGTAAGAAGTGTGTCCTAAAACACTTTCTTTGGTTGAAAACCCAGATAAAAGGTTTTGTTTAGTAAAATCCACTTTTGGTCTCTCTGCGGCTGAAAATCAGTTTAAGAGCATAAAACAAGATATTGCTGCTTGAGGCAGTAAAGTGATGAAAGCATCAGGTATTCATGAAAATGTCATCAAACTTGTAAGAAGTGTGTCCTAAGACACTTTCTTTGGTTGAAAACCAGAAAAAAAAGGTTTTGTTTAGTAAAATCCACTTTTGGTCTCTCGGTCTGAAAATCAGTTTAAAACAAGATGTTGCTGCTTTGAGGCAGTAAAGTGATGAAAACATCAGGTATTCATGAAAATGTCATCAAACTTGTAAGAAGTGTGTCCTAAGACACTTTCTTTGGTTGAAAACCCAGAAAAAAGGTTTTGTTTAGTAAAATCCACTTTTGGTCTCTGCAGTCTAAAAAAACAGAAAACAAGATGTTGCTGCTTTGAGGCAGTAAAGTGATGAAAACATCAGGTATTCATGAAAATGTCATCAAACTTGTAAGAAGTGTGTCCTAAGACACTTTCTTTGGTCGAAAACCCAGAAAAAAAGGTTTTGTTTAGTAAAATCCACTTTTGGTCTCTATGCCGGCTGAAAATCAGTTTAAGAGCATAAAAACAAGATATTGCTGCTTGAGGCAGTAAAGTGATGAAAGCATCAGGTATTCATGAAAATGTCATCAAACTTGTAAGAAGTGTGTCCTAAGACACTTTCTTTGGTTGAAAACCCAGAAAAAAAGGTTTTTTTTAGTAAAATCCACTTTTGGTCTCTCGGTCTGAAAATCAGAAAACAAGATGTTGCTGCTTTGAGGCAGTAAAGTGATGAAAACATCAGGTATTCATGAAAATGTCATCAAACTTGTAAGAAGTGTGTCCTAAGACACTTTCTTTGGTCGAAAACCCAGAAAAAAAGGTTTTGTTTAGTAAAATCCACTTTTGGTCTCTCTCGGTCTGAAAATCAGTTTAAGAGCATAAAAACAAGATATTGCTGCTTGAGGCAGTAAAGTGATGAAAGCATCAGGTATTCATGAAAATGTCATCAAACTTGTAAGAAGTGTGTCCTAAGACACTTTATTTGGTTGAAAACCCAGAAAAAAAGTTTTGTTTAGTAAAATACACTTTTGGTCTCTGCGGTCTGAAAATCAGAAAACAAGATGTTGCTGCTTTGAGGCAATAAAGTGATGAAAACATCAGGTATTCATGAAAATGTCATCAAACTTGTAAGAAGTGTGTCCTAAGACACTTTCTTTGGTTGAAAACCCAGAAAAAAAGGTTTTGTTTAGTAAAATCCACTTTTGGTCTCTGCAGTCTAAAAAAACAGAAAACAAGATGTTGCTGCTTTGAGGCAGTAAAGTGATGAAAACATCAGGTATTCATGAAAATGTCATCAAACTTGTAAGAAGTGTGTCCTAAGACACTTTATTTGGTTGAAAACCCAGAAAAAAAGGTTTTGTTTAGTAAAATCCACTTTTGGTCTCTATGCCGGCTGAAAATCAGTTTAAGAGCATAAAAACAAGATATTGCTGCTTGAGGCAGTAAAGTGATGAAAGCATCAGGTATTCATGAAAATGTCATCAAACTTGTAAGAAGTGTGTCCTAAGACACTTTCTTTGGTTGAAAACCCAGAAAAAAAGGTTTTGTTTAGTAAAATCCACTTTTAGTCTCTGCGGTCTAAAAAAACAGAAAACAAGATGTTGCTGCTTTGAGGCAGTAAAGTGATGAAAACATCAGGTATTCATGAAAATGTCATCAAACTTGTAAGAAGTGTGTCCTAAGACACTTTATTTGGTTGAAAATCCAGAAAAAAAGGTTTTGTTTAGTAAAATCCACTTTTGGTCTCTCTGCCGGCTGAAAATCAGTTTAAGAGCATAAAACAAGATATTGCTGCTTGAGGCAGTAAAGTGATGAAAGCATCAGGTATTCATGAAAATGTCATCAAACTTGTAAGAAGTGTGTCCTAAGACACTTTATTTGGTTGAAAACCCAGAAAAAAAGTTTTGTTTAGTAAAATACACTTTTGGTCTCTGCGGTCTGAAAATCAGAAAACAAGATGTTGCTGCTTTGAGGCAATAA
>JAYMGU010000202.1:0-18381 GCA_036178185.1 Liparis tanakae
TGCTGCTTGAGGCAGTAAAGTGATGAAAGCATCAGGTATTCATGAAAATGTCATCAAACTTGTAAGAAGTGTGTCATAAGACAATTTCTTTGGTTGAAAACCCAGAAAAAAAGGTTTTGTTTAGTAAAATCCACTTTTGGTCTCTCTACGGTCTGAAAATCAGTTTAAGAGCATAAAAACAAGATATTGCTGCTTGAGGCAGTAAAGTGATGAAAGCATCATGTATTCATGAAAATGTCATCAAACTTGTAAGAAGTGTGTCCTAAGACACTTTCTTTGGTTGAATACCCAGAAAAAAGGTTTTGTTTAGTAAAATCCACTTTTGGTCTCTGCGGTCTGAAAATCAGAAAACAAGATGTTGCTGCTTTGAGGCAGTAAAGTGATGAAAACATCAGGTATTCATGAAAATGTCATCAAACTTGTAAGAAGTGTGTCCTAAGACACTTTCTTTGGTTGAAAACCCAGAAAAAAAGGTTTTGTTTAGTAAAATCCACTTTTGGTCTCTCTACGGTCTGAAAATCAGTTTAAGAGCATAAAAACAAGATATTGCTGCTTGAGGCAGTAAAGTGATGAAAGCATCAGGTATTCATGAAAATGTCATCAAACTTGTAAGAAGTGTGTCCTAAGATACTTTATTTGGTTGAAAACCCAGAAAAAAAAGTTTTGTTTAGTAAAATACACTTTTGGTCTCTGCGGTCTGAAAATCAGAAAACAAGATGTTGCTGCTTTGAGGCAGTAAAGTGATGAAAACATCAGGTATTCATGAAAATGTCATCAAACTTGTAAGAAGTGTTTCCTAAGACACTTTCTTTTGTTGAATACCCAGAAAAAAGGTGTTGTTTAGTAAAATCCACTTTTGGTCTCTCTACGGTCTGAAAATCAGTTTAAGAGCATAAAAACAAGATATTGCTGCTTGAGGCAGTAAAGTGATGAAAGCATCAGGTATTCATGAAAATGTCATCAAACTTGTAAGAAGTGTGTCATAAGACAATTTCTTTGGTTGAAAACCCAGACAAAAATGTTTTGTTTAGTAAGATACACTTTTTGACTCTGCGGGCTGAAAATCAGTTTAAGAGCATAAAAACAAGATATTGCTGCTTGAGGCAGTAAAATGATGAAAGCATCAGGTATTTATGAAAATGTCATCAAACTTGTAAGAAGTGTGTCCTAAGACACTTTATTTGGTTGAAAAGCCAGAAAAAAAAGTTTTGTTTAGTAAAATACACTTTTGGTCTCTGCGGTCTGAAAATCAGAAAACAAGATGTTGCTGCTTTGAGGCAGTAAAGTGATGAAAACATCAGGTATTCATGAAAATGTCATCAAACTTGTAAGAAGTGTGTCCTAAGACACTTTCTTTGGTTGAAAACCCAGAAAAAAAGGTTTTGTTTAGTAAAATCCACTTTTGGTCTCTCTGCGGGCTGAAAATCAGTTTAAGAGCATAAAAACAAGATATTGCTGCTTGAGGCAGTAAAGTGATGAAAGCATCAGGTATTCATGAAAATGTCATCAAACTTGTAAGAAGTGTGTCCTAAGACACTTTATTTGGTTGAAAACCCAGAAAAAAAGTTTTGTTTAGTAAAATACACTTTTGGTCTCTGCGGTCTGAAAATCAGAAAACAAGATGTTGCTGCTTTGAGGCAGTAAAGTGATGAAAACATCAGGTATTCATGAAAATGTCATCAAACTTGTAAGAAGTGTTTCCTAAGACACTTTCTTTTGTTGAATACCCAGAAAAAAGGTGTTGTTTAGTAAAATCCACTTTTGGTCTCTCTACGGTCTGAAAATCAGTTTAAGAGCATAAAAACAAGATATTGCTGCTTGAGTTAGTAAAGTGATGAAAGCATCAGGTATTCATGAAAATGTCATCAAACTTGTAAGAAGTGTGTCCTAAGACACTTTATTTTGTTGAAAACCCAGAAAAAAAGGTTTTGTTTAGTAAAATCCACTTTTGGTCTCTGCGGTCTAAAAAAACAGAAAACAAGATGTTGCTGCTTTGAGGCAGTAAAGTGATGAAAACATCAGGTATTCATGAAAATGTCATCAAACTTGTAAGAAGTGTGTCCTAAGACACTTTATTTGGTTGAAAACCCAGAAAAAAAGTTTTGTTTAGTAAAATACACTTTTGGTCTCTGCGGTCTGAAAATCAGAAAACAAGATGTTGCTGCTTTGAGGCAATAAAGTGATGAAAACATCAGGTATTCATGAAAATGTCATCAAACGTGTAAGAAGTGTGTCCTAAGACACTTTCTTTGGTTGAAAACCCAGAAAAAAAGGTTTTGTTTAGTAAAATCCACTTTTGGTCTCTGCGGTCTAAAAAAACAGAAAACAAGATGTTGCTGCTTTGAGGCAGTAAAGTGATGAAAACATCAGGTATTCATGAAAATGTCATCAAACGTGTAAGAAGTGTGTCCTAAGACACTTTATTTGGTTGAAAACCCAGAAAAAAAGTTTTGTTTAGTAAAATACACTTTTGGTATCTGCGGTCTGAAAATCAGAAAACAAGATGTTGCTGCTTTGAGGCAGTAAAGTGATGAAAACATCAGGTATTCATGAAAATGTCATCAAACTTGTAAGAAGTGTGTCCTAAGACACTTTCTTTGGTTGAATACCCAGAAAAAAGGTTTTGTTTAGTAAAATCCACTTTTGGTCTCTCTGCCGGCTGAACATCAGTTTAAGAGCATAAAAACAAGATATTGCTGCTTGAGGCAGTAAAGTGATGAAAGCATCAGGTATTCATGAAAATGTCATCAAACTTGTAAGAAGTGTGTCATAAGACAATTTCTTTGGTTGAAAACCCAGAAAAAAGGTTTTGTTTAGTAAGATACACTTTTTGACTCTCTGCGGGCTGAAAATCAGTTTAAGAGCATAAAAACAAGATGTTGCTGCTTTGAGGCAGTAAAGTGATGAAAGCATCATGTATTCATGAAAATGTCATCAAACTTGTAAGAAGTGTGTCCTAAGACACTTTCTTTGGTTGAAAACCCAGAAAAAAAGGTTTTGTTTAGTAAAATCCACTTTTGGTCTCTGCGGTCTGAAAATCAGAAAACAAGATGTTGCTGCTTTGAGGCAGTAAAGTGATGAAAGCATCATGTATTCATGAAAATGTCATCAAACTTGTAAGAAGTGTGTCCTAAGACACTTTATTTGGTTGAATACCCAGAAAAAAGGTTTTGTTTAGTAAAATCCACTTTTGGTCTCTCTGCCGGCTGAACATCAGTTTAAGAGCATAAAAACAAGATATTGCTGCTTGAGGCAGTAAAGTGATGAAAGCATCAGGTATTCATGAAAATGTCATCAAACTTGTAAGAAGTGTGTCATAAGACAATTTCTTTGGTTGAAAACCAAGAAAAAAGGTTTTGTTTAGTAAAATCCACTTTTGGTCTCACTACGGTCTGAAAATCAGTTTAAGAGCATAAAACAAGATATTGCTGCTTGAGGCAGTAAAGTGATGAAAGCATCATGTATTCATGAAAATGTCATCAAACTTGTAAGAAGTGTGTCCTAAGACACTTTCTTTGGTTGAATACCCAGAAAAAAGGTTTTGTTTAGTAAAATCCACTTTTGGTCTCTGCGGTCTGAAAATCAGAAAACAAGATGTTGCTGCTTTGAGGCAGTAAAGTGATGAAAACATCAGGTATTCATGAAAATGTCATCAAACTTGTAAGAAGTGTGTCCTAAGACACTTTCTTTGGTTGAAAACCCAGAAAAAAGGTTTTGTTTAGTAAAATCCACTTTTGGTCTCTCTGCGGTCTGAAAATCAGTTTAAGAGCATAAAAACAAGATATTGCTGCTTGAGGCAGTAAAGTGATGAAAGCATCAGGTATTCATGAAAATGTCATCAAACTTGTAAGAAGTGTGTCCTAAGATACTTTATTTGGTTGAAAACCCAGAAAAAAAGTTTTGTTTAGTAAAATACACTTTTGGTCTCTGCGGTCTGAAAATCAGAAAACAAGATGTTGCTGCTTTGAGGCAGTAAAGTGATGAAAACATCAGGTATTCATGAAAATGTCATCAAACTTGTAAGAAGTGTTTCCTAAGACACTTTCTTTTGTTGAATACCCAAAAAAAAGGTGTTGTTTAGTAAAATCCACTTTTGGTCTCTCTACGGTCTGAAAATCAGTTTAAGAGCATAAAAACAAGATATTGCTGCTTGAGGCAGTAAAGTGATGAAAGCATCAGGTATTCATGAAAATGTCATCAAACTTGTAAGAAGTGTGTCATAAGACAATTTCTTTGGTTGAAAACCCAGACAAAAATGTTTTGTTTAGTAAGATACACTTTTTGACTCTGCGGGCTGAAAATCAGTTTAAGAGCATAAAAACAAGATATTGCTGCTTGAGGCAGTAAAATGATGAAAGCATCAGGTATTTATGAAAATGTCATCAAACTTGTAAGAAGTGTGTCCTAAGACACTTTATTTGGTTGAAAACCCAGAAAAAAAAGTTTTGTTTAGTAAAATACACTTTTGGTCTCTGCGGTCTGAAAATCAGAAAACAAGATGTTGCTGCTTTGAGGCAGTAAAGTGATGAAAACATCAGGTATTCATGAAAATGTCATCAAACTTGTAAGAAGTGTGTCCTAAGACACTTTCTTTGGTTGAAAACCCAGAAAAAAGGTTTTGTTTAGTAAAATCCACTTTTGGTCTCTCTGCGGGCTGAAAATCAGTTTAAGAGCATAAAACAAGATATTGCTGCTTGAGGCAGTAAAGTGATGAAAGCATCAGGTATTCATGAAAATGTCATCAAACTTGTAAGAAGTGTGTCCTAAGACACTTTCTTTGGTTGAAAACCCAGAAAAAAAGGTTCTGTTTAGTAAAATCCACTTTTGGTCTCTCTCTGGGCTGAAAATCAGTTTAAGAGCATAAAAACAAGATGTTGCTGCTTTGAGGCAGTAAAGTGATGAAAACATCAGGTACTCATGAAAATGTCATCAAACTTGTAAGAAGTGTGTCCTAAGACACTTTCTTTTTAGAAAATACTGAAAAAAAAAGGTTTTGTTTAGTAAAATACACTTTTGGTCTCTCTGCGGCTGAAAATCAGTTTAAGAGCATAAAAACAAGATATTGCTGCTTGAGGCAGTAAAGTGATGAAAGCATCAGGTATTCATGAAAATGTCATCAAACTTGTAAGAAGTGTGTCCTAAGACACTTTATTTGGTTGAAAACCCAGAAAAAAAGTTTTGTTTAGTAAAATCCACTTTTGGTCTCTGCGGTCTGAAAATCAGAAAACAAGATGTTGCTGCTTTGAGGCAGTAAAGTGATGAAAGCATCATGTATTCATGAAAATGTCATCAAACTTGTAAGAAGTGTGTCCTAAGACACTTTCTTTGGTTGAAAACCCAGAAAAAAGGTTCTGTTTAGAAAAATCCACTTTTGGTCTCTCTGCGGGCTGAAAATCAGTTTAAGAGCATAAAACAAGATGTTGCTGCTTTGAGGCAGTAAAGTGATGAAAACATCAGGTATTCATGAAAATGTCATCAAACTTGTAAGAAGTGTGTCCTAAGACACTTTCTTTGGTAGAAAATACTGAAAAAAAGGTTTTGTTTAGTAAAATACACTTTTGGTCTCTCTGCGGGCTGAAAATCAGTTTAAGAGCATAAAAACAAGATATTGCTGCTTGAGGCAGTAAAGTGATGAAAGCATCAGGTATTCATGAAAATGTCATCAAACTTGTAAGAAGTGTGTCCTAAGACACTTTATTTGGTTGAAAACCCAGAAAAAAAAGTTTTGTTTAGTAAAATCCACTTTTGGTCTCTGCGGTCTGAAAATCAGAAAACAAGATGTTGCTGCTTTGAGGCAGTAAAGTGATGAAAGCATCATGTATTCACGAAAATGTCATCAAACTTGTAAGAAGTGTGTCCTAAGACACTTTCTTTGGTTGAATACCCATAAAAAAGGTTTTGTTTAGTAAAATCCACTTTTGGTCTCTGCGGGCTGAAAATCAGTTTAAGAGCATAAAAATAAGATGTTGCTGCTTTGAGGCAGTAAAGTGATGAAAACATCAGGTACTCATGAAAATGTCATCAAACTTGTAAGAAGTGTGTCCTAAGACACTTTATTTGGTTGAAAACCCAGAAAAAAAGGTTTTGTTTAGTAAAATCCACTTTTGGTCTCTGCGGTCTGAAAATCACAAAACAAGATGTTGCTGCTTTGAGGCAGTAAAGTGATGAAAACATCAGGTATTCATGAAAATGTCATCAAACTTGTAAGAAGTGTGTCCTAAGACACTTTCTTTGGTTGAATACCCAGAAAAAAGGTTTTGTTTAGTAAAATCCACTTTTGGTCTCTGCGGTCTGAAAATCAGAAAACAAGATGTTGCTGCTTTGAGGCAGTAAAGTGATGAAAATATCAGGTAATCATGAAAATGTCATCAAACTTGTAAGAAGTGTGTCCTAAGACACTTTCTTTGGTTGAAAACCCAGAAAAAAGTTTTTGTTTAGTAAAATACACTTTTGGTCTCTGCGGTCTGAAAATCAGTTTAAGAGCATGAAACAAGATGTTGCTGCTTTGAGGCAGTAAAGTGATGAAAACATCAGGTAATCATGAAAATGTCATCAAACTTGTAAGAAGTGTGTCCTAAGACACTTTATTTGTTGAAAACCCAGAAAAAAAAGGTTTTGTTTAGTAAAATCCACTTTTGGTCTCTCTGCGGGCTGAAAATCAGTTTAAGAGCATAAAAACAAGATATTGCTGCTTTGAGGCAGTAAAGTGATGAAAGCATCAGGTATTCATGAAAATGTCATCAAACTTGTAAGAAGTGTGTCCTAAGACACTTTCTTTGGTTGAATACCAAGAAAAAGGTTTTGTTTAGTAAATTCCACTTTTGGTCTCTCTGCGGGCTGAAAATCAGAAAACAAGATGTTGCTGCTTTGAGGCAGTAAAGTGATGAAAATATCAGGTATTCATGAAAATGTCATCACACTTGTAAGAAGTGTGTCCTAAGACACTTTATTTGGTTGAAAACCCAGAAAAAAAAGTTTTGTTTAGTAAAATACACTTTTGGTCTCTGCGGTCTGAAAATCAGTTTAAGAGCATGAAACAAGATGTTGCTGCTTTGAGGCAGTAAAGTGATGAAAACATCAGGTAATCGTGAAAATGTCATCAAACTTGTAAGAAGTGTGTCCTAAGACACTTTCTTTGGTTGAATACCCAGAAAAAAGGTTTTGTTTAGTAAAATCCACTTTTGGTCTCTGCGGTCTGAAAATCAGTTTAAAAACAAGATGTTGCTGCTTTGAGGCAGTAAAGTGATGAAAACATCAGGTATTCATGAAAATGTCATCAAACTTGTAAGAAGTGTGTCCTAAGACACTTTCTTTGGTTGAAAACCCAGAAAAAAAGGTTTTGTTTAGTAAAATCCACTTTTGGTCTCTCTGCGGGCTGAAAATCAGTTTAAGAGCATAAAAACAAGATATTGCTGCTTGAGGCAGTAAAGTGATGAAAGCATCAGGTATTCATGAAAATGTCATCAAACTTGTAAGAAGTGTGTCCTAAGACACTTTCTTTGGTTGAAAACCCAGAAAAAAAGGTTCTGTTTAGTAAAATCCACTTTTGGTCTCTCTGCGGGCTGAAAATCAGTTTAAGAGCATAAAAACAAGATGTTGCTGCTTTGAGGCAGTAAAGTGATGAAAACATCAGGTACTCATGAAAATGTCATCAAACTTGTAAGAAGTGTGTCCTAAGACACTTTCTTTGGTAGAAAATACTGAAAAAAAGGTTTTGTTTAGTAAAATACACTTTTGGTCTCTCTGCGGGCTGAAAATCAGTTTAAGAGCATAAAAACAAGATATTGCTGCTTGAGGCAGTAAAGTGATGAAAGCATCAGGTATTCATGAAAATGTCATCAAACTTGTAAGAAGTGTGTCCTAAGACACTTTATTTGGTTGAAAACCCAGAAAAAAAGGTTTTGTTTAGTAAAATCCACTTTTGGTCTCTCTGCCGGCTGAAAATCAGTTTAAGAGCATAAAAACAAGATATTGCTGCTTGAGGCAGTAAAGTGATGAAAGCATCAGGTATTTATGAAAATGTCATCAAACTTGTAAGAAGTGTGTCCTAAGACACTTTCTTTGGTTGAATACCAAGAAAAAAGGTTTTGTTTAGTAAATTCCACTTTTGGTCTCTGCGGTCTGAAAATCAGAAAACAAGATGTTGCTGCTTTGAGGCAGTAAAGTGATGAAAATATCAGGTATTCATGAAAATGTCATCACACTTGTAAGAAGTGTGTCCTAAGACACTTTATTTGGTTGAAAACCCAGAAAAAAAAGTTTTCTTTAGTAAAATACACTTTTGGTCTCTGCGGTCTGAAAATCAGAAAACAAGATGTTGCTGCTTTGAGGCAGTAAAGTGATGAAAACATCAGGTAATCGTGAAAATGTCATCAAACTTGTAAGAAGTGTGTCCTAAGACACTTTCTTTGGTTGAATACCCAGAAAAAAGGTTTTGTTTAGTAAAATCCACTTTTGGTCTCTGCGGTCTGAAAATCAGAAAACAAGATGTTGCTGCTTTGAGGCAGTAAAGTGATGAAAACATCAGGTATTCATGAAAATGTCATCAAACTTGTAAGAAGTGTGTCCTAAGACACTTTCTTTGGTTGAAAACCCAGAAAAAAAGGTTTTGTTTAGTAAAATCCACTTTTGGTCTCTGCGGGCTGAAAATCAGTTTAAGAGCATAAAAACAAGATATTGCTGCTTGAGGCAGTAAAGTGATGAAAGCATCAGGTATTCATGAAAATGTCATCAAACTTGTAAGAAGTGTGTCCTAAGACACTTTCTTTGGTTGAAACCCAGAAAAAAAAGGTTCTGTTTAGTAAAATCCACTTTTGGTCTCTCTCTGCGGGCTGAAAATCAGTTTAAGAGCATAAAAACAAGATGTTGCTGCTTTGAGGCAGTAAAGTGATGAAAACATCAGGTACTCATGAAAATGTCATCAAACTTGTAAGAAGTGTGTCCTAAGACACTTTCTTTGGTAGAAAATACTGAAAAAAAGGTTTTGTTTAGTAAAATACACTTTTGGTCTCTCTCGGGCTGAAAATCAGTTTAAGAGCATAAAAACAAGATATTGCTGCTTGAGGCAGTAAAGTGATGAAAGCATCAGGTATTCATGAAAATGTCATCAAACTTGTAAGAAGTGTGTCCTAAGACACTTTATTTGGTTGAAAACCCAGAAAAAAAGGTTTTGTTTAGTAAAATCCACTTTTGGTCTCTCTGCGGGCTGAAAATCAGTTTAAGAGCATAAAAACAAGATATTGCTGCTTGAGGCAGTAAAGTGATGAAAGCATCAGGTATTCATGAAAATGTCATCAAACTTGTAAGAAGTGTGTCCTAAGACACTTTATTTGGTTTAAAACCCAGAAAAAAAAGTTTTGTTTAGTAAAATCCACTTTTGGTCTCTGCGGTCTGAAAATCAGAAAACAAGATGTTGCTGCTTTGAGGCAGTAAAGTGATGAAAGCATCATGTATTCATGAAAATGTCATCAAACTTGTAAGAAGTGTGTCCTAAGACACTTTCTTTGGTTGAAAACCCATAAAAAAGGTTTTGTTTAGTAAAATCCACTTTTGGTCTCTCTGCGGGCTGAAAATCAGTTTAAGAGCATAAAAACAAGATGTTGCTGCTTTGAGGCAGTAAAGTGATGAAAACATCAGGTACTCATGAAAATGTCATCAAACTTGTAAGAAGTGTGTCCTAAGACACTTTCTTTGGTAGAAAATACTGAAAAAAAGGTTTTGTTTAGTAAAATACACTTTTGGTCTCTCTGCGGGCTGAAAATCAGTTTAAGAGCATAAAAATAAGATGTTGCTGCTTTGAGGCAATAAAGTGATGAAAACATCAGGTACTCATGAAAATGTCATCAAACTTGTAAGAAGTGTGTCCTAAGACACTTTATTTGGTTGAAAACCCAGAAAAAAAGGTTTTGTTTAGTAAAATCCACTTTTGGTCTCTGCGGTCTGAAAATCAGAAAACAAGATGTTGCTGCTTTGAGGCAGTAAAGTGATGAAAACATCAGGTATTCATGAAAATGTCATCAAACTTGTAAGAAGTGTGTCCTAAGACACTTTCTTTGGTTGAATACCCAGAAAAAAAGGTTTTGTTTAGTAAAATCCACTTTTGGTCTCTCTGCGGGCTGAAAATCAGTTTAAGAGCATAAAAACAAGATGTTGCTGCTTTGAGGCAGTAAAGTGATGAAAACATCAGGTACTCATGAAAATGTCATCAAACTTGTAAGAAGTGTGTCCTAACACACTTTCTTTGGTAGAAAATACTGAAAAAAAGGTTTTGTTTAGTAAAATACACTTTTGGTCTCTCTGCGGGCTGAAAATCAGTTTAAGAGCATAAAAACAATATGTTGCTCCTTTGAGGCAGTAAAGTGATGAAAGCATCAGGTTTTCATGAAAATTTCATCAAACTTGTAAGAAGTGTGTCCTAAGACACTTTATTTGGTTGAAAACCCAGAAAAAAAGTTTTGTTTAGTAAAATCCACTTTTGGTCTCTGCGGTCTGAAAATCAGAAAACAAGATGTTGCTGCTTTGAGGCATTAAAGTGATGAAAGCATCATGTATTCATGAAAATGTCATCAAACTTGTAAGAAGTGTGTCCTAAGACACTTTCTTTGGTTGAATACCCAGAAAAAAGGTTTTGTTTAGTAAATTCCACTTTTGGTCTCTGCGGGCTGAAAATCAGAAAACAAGATGTTGCTGCTTTGAGGCAGTAAAGTGATGAAAACATCAGGTATTCATGAATATGTCATCAAACTTGTAAGAAGTGTGTCCTAAGACACTTTCTTTGGTTGAAAACCCAGAAAAAAAGGTTCTGTTTAGTAAAATCCACTTTTGGTCTCTCTGCGGACTGAAAATCAGTTTAAGAGCATAAAAACAAGATGTTGCTGCTTTGAGGCAGTAAAGTGATGAAAACATCAGGTATTCATGAAAATATCATCAAACTTGTAAGAAGTGTGTCCTAAGACACTTTCTTTGGTTGAAAACCCAGAAAAAAAGGTTTTGTTTAGTAAAATCCACTTTTGGTCTCTGCGGTCTGAAAATCAGAAAACAAGATGTTGCTGCTTTGAGGCAGTAAAGTGATGAAAACATCAGGTATTCATGAAAATGTCATCAAACTTGTAAGAAGTGTGTCCTAAGACACTTTCTTTGGTTGAAAACCCAGAAAAAAAGGTTTTGTTTAGTAAAATCCACTTTTGGTCTCTGCGGTCTGAAAATCAGAAAACAAGATGTTGCTGCTTTGAGGCAGTAAAGTGATGAAAACATCAGGTATTCATGAAAATGTCATCAAACTTGTAAAAAGTGTGTCCTAAGACACTTTCTTTGGTTGAAAACCCAGAAAAAAGGTGTTGTTTAGTAAAATCCACTTTTGGTCTCTCTGCGGTCTGAAAATCAGTTTAAGAGCATAAAAACAAGATATTGCTGCTTGAGGCAGTAAAGTGATGAAAACATCAGGTATTCATGCAAATGTCATCAAACTTGTAAGAAGTGTGTCCTAAGACACTTTCTTTGGTTGAATACCCAGAAAAAAGGTTTTGTTTAGTAAAATCCACTTTTGGTCTCTGCGGTCTAAAAATCAGAAAACAAGATGTTGCTGCTTTGAGGCAGTAAAGTGATGAAAACATCAGGTATTCATGAAAATATCATCAAACTTGTAAGAAGTGTGTCCTAAGACACTTTCTTTGGTTGAAAACCCAGAAAAAAAAGGTTTTGTTTAGTAAAATCCACTTTTGGTCTCTGCGGTCTGAAAATCAGAAAACAAGATGTTGCTGCTTTGAGGCAGTAAAGTGATGAAAACATCAGGTATTCATGAAAATGTCATCAAACTTGTAAGAAGTGTGTCCTAAGACACTTTCTTTGGTTGAATACCCAGAAAAAAAGGTTTTGTTTAGTAAAATCCACTTTTGGTCTCTGCGGTCTGAAAATCAGAAAACAAGATGTTGCTGCTTTGAGGCAGTAAAGTGATGAAAACATCAGGTATTCATGAAAATGTCATCAAACTTGTAAGAAGTGTGTCCTAAGACACTTTCTTTGGTTGAAAACCCAGAAAAAAAGGTTCTGTTTAGTAAAATCCACTTTTTGTCTCTCTGCGGGCTGAAAATCAGTTTAAGAGCATAAAAACAGTAAAGTGATGAAAGCATCATGTATTCATGAAAATGTCATCAAACTTGTAAGAAGTGTGTCCTAAGACACTTTCTTTGGTTGAAAACCCAGAAAAAAGGTGTTGTTTAGTAAAATCCACTTTTGGTCTCTCTGCGGTCTGAAAATCAGTTTAAGAGCATAAAAACAAGATATTGCTGCTTGAGGCAGTAAAGTGATGAAAACATCAGGTATTCATGCAAATGTCATCAAACTTGTAAGAAGTGTGTCCTAAGACACTTTCTTTGGTTGAATACCCAGAAAAAAGGTTTTGTTTAGTAAAATCCACTTTTGGTCTCTGCGGTCTGAAAATCAGAAAACAAGATGTTGCTGCTTTGAGGCAGTAAAGTGATGAAAACATCAGGTATTCATGAAAATATCATCAAACTTGTAAGAAGTGTGTCCTAAGACACTTTCTTTGGTTGAAAACCCAGAAAAAAAGGTTTTGTTTAGTAAAATCCACTTTTGGTCTCTGCGGTCTGAAAATCAGAAAACAAGATGTTGCTGCTTTGAGGCAGTAAAGTGATGAAAACATCAGGTATTCATGAAAATATCATCAAACTTGTAAGAAGTGTGTCCTAAGACACTTTCTTTGGTTGAAAACCCAGAAAAAAAGGTTTTGTTTAGTAAAATCCACTTTTGGTCTCTGCGGTCTGAAAATCAGAAAACAAGATGTTGCTGCTTTGAGGCAGTAAAGTGATGAAAACATCAGGTATTCATGAAAATGTCATCAAACTTGTAAGAAGTGTGTCCTAAGACACTTTCTTTGGTTAAAAACCCAGAAAAAAAGGTTCTGTTTAGTAAAATCCACTTTTTGTCTCTCTGCGGGCTGAAAATCAGTTTAAGAGCATAAAAACAGTAAAGTGATGAAAGCATCATGTATTCATGAAAATGTCATCAAACTTGTAAGAAGTGTGTCCTAAGACACTTTCTTTGGTTGAATACCCAGAAAAAAGGTTTTGTTTAGTAAAATCCACTTTTGGTCTCTCTGCGGGCTGAAAATCAGTTTAAGAGCATAAACACAAGATATTGCTGCTTGAGGCAGTAAAGTGATGAAAGCATCAGGTATTCATGAAAATGTCATCAAACGTGTAAGAAGTGTGTCCTAAGACACTTTCTTTGGTTGAAAACCCAGAAAAAAAAGTTTTGTTTAGTAAAATCCACTTTTGGTCTCTGCGGTCTGAAAATCAGAAAACAAGATGTTGCTGCTTTGAGGCAGTAAAGTGATGAAAACATCAGGTATTCATGAAAATGTCATCAAACTTGTAAGAAGTGTGTCCTAAGAAACTTTCTTTGGTTGAAAACCCAGAAAAAAAGGTTCTGTTTAGTAAAATCCACTTTTGGTCTCTCTGCGGACTGAAAATCAGTTTAAGAGCATAAAAACAAGATGTTGCTGCTTTGAGGCAGTAAAGTGATGAAAGCATCATGTATTCATGAAAATGTCATCAAACTTGTAAGAAGTGTGTCCTAAGACACTTTCTTTGGTTGAATACACAGAAAAAAGGTTTTGTTTAGTAAAATCCACTTTTGGTCTCTCTGCGGGCTGAAAATCAGTTTAAGAGCATAAAAACAAGATATTGCTGCTTGAGGCAGTAAAGTGATGAAAGCATTAGGTATTCATGAAAATGTCATCAAACGTGTAAGAAGTGTGTCCTAAGACACTTTATTTGGTTGAAAACCCAGAAAAAAAAGTTTTGTTTAGTAAAATCCACTTTTGGTCTCTGCGGTCTGAAAATCAGAAAACAAGATGTTGCTGCTTTGAGGCAGTAAAGTGATGAAAACATCAGGTATTCATGAAAATGTCATCAAACTTGTAAAAAGTGTGTCCTAAGACACTTTCTTTGGTTGAAAACCCAGAAAAAAGGTGTTGTTTAGTAAAATCCACTTTTGGTCTCTCTGCGGTCTGAAAATCAGTTTAAGAGCATAAAAACAAGATATTGCTGCTTGAGGCAGTAAAGTGATGAAAGCATCATGTATTCATGAAAATGTCATCAAACTTGTAAGAAGTGTGTCCTAAGACACTTTATTTGGTTGAAAACCCAGAAAAAAGGTTTTGTTTAGTAAAATCCACTTTTTGACTCTCTGCGGGCTGAAAATCAGTTTAAGAGCATAAAAAAAAGATATTGCTGCTTTTGGCAGTAAAGTGATGAAAGCATCAGGCATTCATGAAAATGTCATCAAACTTGTAAGAAGTGTGTCCTAAGACACTTTATTTGGTTGAAAACCCGGAAAAAAAAGTTTTGTTAAGTAAAAATACACTTTTTCTCTCTGCGGTCTGAAAATCAGAAAACAAGATGTTGCTGCTTTGAGGCAGTAAAGTGATGAAAACATCAGGTATTCATGAAAATGTCATCAAACTTGTAAGAAGTGTGTCCTAAGACACTTTCTCTTGAAAAAACCCAGAAAAAAGGTTTTGTTTAGTAAAATCCACTTTTGGTCTCTGCGGTCTGAAAATCAGTTTAAGAGCATAAAAACAAGATGTTGCTGCTTTGAGGCAGTAAAAGTGATGAAAACATCAGGTATTCATGAAAATGTCATCAAACTTGTAAGAAGTGTGTCCTAAGAAACTTTCTTTGGTTGAAAACCCAGAAAAAAAGGTTCTGTTTAGTAAAATCCACTTTTGGTCTCTCTGCGGACTGAAAATCAGTTTAAGAGCATAAAAACAAGATGTTGCTGCTTTGAGGCAGTAAAGTGATGAAAGCATCATGTATTCATGAAAATGTCATCAAACTTGTAAGAAGTGTGTCCTAAGACACTTTCTTTGGTTGAATACCCAGAAAAAAGGTTTTGTTTAGTAAAATCCACTTTTGGTCTCTCTGGGCTGAAAATCAGTTTAACATAAAAACAAGATATTGCTGCTTGAGGCAGTAAAGTGATGAAAGCATCAGGTATTCATGAAAATGTCATCAAACGTGTAAGAAGTGTGTCCTAAGACACTTTCTTTGGTTGAAAACCCAGAAAAAAAAGTTTTGTTTAGTAAAATCCACTTTTGGTCTCTGCGGTCTGAAAATCAGAAAACAAGATGTTGCTGCTTTGAGGCAGTAAAGTGATGAAAACATCAGGTATTCATGAAAATGTCATCAAACTTGTAAGAAGTGTGTCCTAAGACACTTTCTTTGGTTGAAAACCCAGAAAAAAAGGTTTTGTTTAGTAAAATCCACTTTTGGTCTCTCTGCGGGCTGAAAATCAGTTTAAGAGCATAAAACAAGATATTGCTGCTTGAGGCAGTAAAGTGATGAAAGCATCAGGTATTCATGAAAATGTCATCAAACTTGTAAGAAGTGTGTCCTAAGACACTTTATTTGGTTGAAAACCCAGAAAAAAAAGTTTTGTTTAGTAAAATCCACTTTTGGTCTCTGCGGTCTGAAAATCAGAAAACAAGATGTTGCTGCTTTGAGGCAGTAAAGTGATGAAAACATCAGGTATTCATGAAAATGTCATCAAACTTGTAAGAAGTGTGTCCTAAGACACTTTCTTTGGTTGAAAAACCAGAAAAAAAGTTTGTTTAGTAAAATCCACTTTTGGTCTCTCTGCGCTGAAAATCAGTTTAAGAGCATAAAACAAGATGTTGCTGCTTTGAGGCAGTAAAGTGATTTATGAAAGCATCATGTATTCATGAAAATGTCATCAAACTTGTAAGAAGTGTGTCCTAAGACACTTTCTTTGGTTGAAACCCAGAAAAAAGGTTTTGTTTAGTATTTTCAAATCCACTTTTTGTCTCTCTGCCTCAAAGCTGAAAATCAGTTTAAGAAAACAAGATGTTGCTGCTTGAGGCAGTAAAGTGATGAAAACAAAACCTTTTCAGGTATTCATGAAAATGTCATCAAACTTGTAAGAAGTGTGTCCTAAGACACTTTCTTTGGTTGAAAACCCAGAAAAAAAGGTTTTGTTTAGTAAAATCCACTTTTGGTCTCTCTGCGGCTGAAAATCAGTTTAAGAGCATAAAACAAAACCTTTTTGCTTGAGGCAACCAAAGTAAAGTGATCTCAGGAAACATCAGGTATTCATGAAAATGTCATCAAACTTGAAGTGTGTCATAAGACATTTCTTTGGTTGAAACCTCAAAGCAGCAAAAGGTTTTGTTTAGTTAAACTTTTGACTCTCAGTAAATCAGTTTAAGAGCATAAAAACTATGAAGCTTAGATTCGTGTCTTTATTATGCAAGCAAAAAAAAAGTTTCACTTTACTGCCTCAAGCAGCAACATCTTGTTTTTATGCTCTTAAACTGACTTTCAGCCCGACCAAAAGTTTGATGACATTTTCATGAATACATGATGATTTTCATCACTTTACTGCCTCAAAGCAGCAACATCTTGTTTTTATGAAGGTAGATTTGTGTCTTTATTATGCAAGCAAAAAAAAAAGTTTGGAGAGCAAATTTCTCGTTTTGAGAGCACGTTTCTCGTTTGTAAGTCAAAATATATAAACTGAGAATAAATTATTTGTTATTTTTGTTTATAAAAACTATAATTTTTGCTTGCAAATAAAAAAAGTTTGTTCTCAAAAAAAAAACCTTGCTCTCAAAAAAAAAACCCTTGCTCTCAAAAAAAAAGCTTTGGTCTCGAAAAAAAAGCTTTGGTCTCGAAAAAAAAAGCTTTGGTCTCGGTTTCAAAAGTTGCGATTCGAGTTTTGGACGTAGTGGGCGGGGCTATACGCTGCTGAATGATCCAGGAGTTTCTATTGGTGGGTTTGACGTGGCTCTTCGCGCGCCTGACGATCTAACGGGAGGTTACGGTGAGGAGGCAATGGAGGTAAGTTGACATTATATTGCTCTGTTTTGTCAACATTATTTTAAATATTGCAGCACTTCGCTTTGTTTCCATGTTGTTAGTGTCGTGGAGTCTCTTTTTTTAAAGAACGATATTGAGGGGCTGCTATGTTGACATGAAGCCCCACTCTCTGCGTGCATGTAAGGCTAACGTTACATGCGGCTGTATGCGTGACTATGTTAGCTAGGCTTAGCTACGCATGTATGACACAATTTAAAATAAATCCATTGAGTTTGTTTTTTCCGACTGAGGTAGGTACAGTTGACGAGGTTACAACCATGTTATATATATTGGTATTTAAATTAGGGCTGGGCACGTTAACTCATCATTTAATTAACGCTGACAATTATTTTATTGCGCATAGAAAGTAATTCGCGGTCTAACAACATGGAGGAGAGTATGGAGATTTTAAAGTTCTCAAAGATGTTGGACTCGACAGAAACAAAGTCGTATGTAACCACTGCCAAGAGGAATTGTCTTATCATCCGAGTACTTCCAGTCTTGCATATCATTTAAATGCTGAACACACCGTTGATGCCTGAATCATACAACCAAACACCCAGTGGAGCGACGCCGTCAGACCGCTAGCTGCAGCGATAGCTAAACCAAGAGAAGCTAAGTGACTCTTTTGGTGGCATGCGTCGATGTCTGCGCCACGCCGAGCTCTCTGGCCGAGACGTGTTCACGCGACGCGAAGAGACAGAATGACATGTTTTAATGGCGTGCTGCTGGAGAGACGATCAACATCAGATCGGTCAGGTACGCAAAGGAGGAACACAAGTGGCATTACGCATTGGGGATTATGTTCGCGCATGCGTACCTGCGTACCAGTTACCCCTGACACATTCTATTGATGAGAAGTGTGCGCTGCATCACATGCCCTGACTGATGTATGTTTGTCGTGTTCTGGTTTAGTAAATGTGATCACATTGTTGGTGCTTCACCTCTAACATTAATGCAGTGGCAATAAGCTTTAGTTCTATGTTTGTTTTGATACCATTGTTTAAGTTGAGCTCTACACAAAGTATTTATTTTATTTAACCGCTACTATATACACATGCTGATGTTAAGTGTTTGCACAACACATTCTATGGCCCTTTAGTTCATATGGCAGTACATTTAAAATAAGTGTCAAGTTCTAGGAGTTGTCAAACTGCCCTGAAAGTATTTTCTGGTGTCTCTCTAACAGGACAACACATGTTATGGCTCTTTCATTCATATGGCACAACATTTAAAATAGAAGTGCGCTATACACTACTTTTGAATTCATTATTGGATTTTGCGTATACAAATGCGATTAATCAGGGAAATCATGCGATTAATCGCGATTACAAATTTGAATCGTTGCCCAGCCTTAATTTAAATAAATAAATACCCACATTAGGGTACATTTACAGAGGCATGGTCCTGTCTCTAAGGTGAGCCACAAGTTATTTATAATTTGCTTGGTGGTTTTGATCAAATAATTACACTCAAACATTACATT